>APFE030956761.1:55118-109516 GCA_000404065.3 Pinus taeda | reverse complement strand
GGTCAACTTCTTATGGATTCGAAACTAGCTCTGCCGCTGGTTGTATTTTAAATTGATTGGTGACCGTGTTGTTTACCTAGTCATATATGTGGATGATATGTTGTTGGTTGGAAATGACAAAGAATTTATCCAGGATTTGAAAACCCAATTGTCCTCATAATTCGACATGAAAGATATTGGTGTTGTAAACTATATTTTGGGCATGGAAACTAAAAGACATCGAGCAAAGAGGAAACTCTGGTTAAACAAGAGGAAGTATGTCGAGACAATATTGCAGAGGTTTAATATGTAGGATAGTAAACTAGTGAAGGTTCCTATACCTATAGGTGTAAAGTTATCTGCTAAACAGTGTCCCAAGACACAAGAAGAGGAAGAGGATATGTCCCGTGTTCCATATGTAAGTGCAGTCGGTAGCCTGACGTATGCGATGGTCTATACTAGACCAGACATTACACATGCAGTGGGAGTATTGAGAAAGTTTATGTCAAAACCAGGGAAGGAGCATTAGACAGAAGTGAAGCGGGTTTTCAGGTATTTGCATGGCACTAGTGATTATGGTTTTTGCTACCAAGGAAGACCAGGATTGGACTAAGCTTTGGATATCCGTGGATTTTTTGATGCAGACTAGGCTGGAGATCTAGATCAAAGAAAATATACAAGTGGGTATGTTTTTAACCTATTTGGAGGTGCAGTCAGTTGGATGAGTAAGAAACAATCTGTAGTGGCATTATCAACTACAGAGGCAGAATACATGGCAGCCACTCATCCTAGTTAAGTAATTCCTGTTGATGATGATTTTCCTGACGAACATCTTTTTGTTGTGTCAAAAAAATCCCCATGGTTTGCTAACATAGCTAACTATTTAGTCACTGGAAAATTACCACCTCACTTATCTACTCGTGAAAAGTGGAATATCATACAGAAAAGCACTGCATATTTCTGGATTCAAGGAGACCTCTTTTACACTGGAGCAGATCTCATTATCCATAGATATGTAAGAGAGTAAGAAGTGTTTGATATTTTAAAATCTGCCGATGATGAACCTTGCAGGGGCCACTTTGTTGATAAGCGAACTGCATACAAAGTGTTATGAGTTGGCTATTTTTGGCCCTCCTTGTTCAACGATGCCAAATAGTATGTCAAGCAATGTGATAGCTGTCAATGAATTGGCCAACCTAATCAAACCAATGAAATGCCTTTATGTCCTCAGGTTATGATTAAGCCTTTTTAAAAATGGGCCATTGATTTTTTAGGACCAATAAATCCAACATCATTAAATAAAAAGCATATTTTGGTTTGTACAGATTTCGTTACAAAATGGGTAGAAGCTAAAGATGTTTCTTTTGCTACTGAAAGAGTTGTTGTTGATTTTCTTTTCACTAAAACCTTTACTAGATTTGGTGTGCCTAGAGAAATTGTTTCTGACAATGGACCGTAGTTTATTTCTAATATGGTACAGGGTGTGATGGAGCAGAACAAAATATGGCATAGGAAATCTACATTGTATCACCCGCAAGCAAATGGTCAAGTGGAGTCCACAAACAAAGTGATTGAATTCATCCTTACAAAGATAGTAAATATTCATAGAAAGGATTGGGCTGACAAATTACCGAAAGCATTTTGGGCATACCAAACCACTTGTATGAACAACACAGGACACACACCATATGAGCTGCTGTCCGGGAAATGAGTCCTCTTGCCAATAGAATTCTAGATCAAGACTTTCAGGACTGCAGTCCAATTGGGGCTAGATCTCTCTGAAGCACAACAACAGCATCTTCTATAGCTGAATGAGTTAGATGAATTCTAAAGGGATGTTGTTCAGCAAAACATCTTGGTTCAACAACAGCGCAAGAAGCGCCATGACAAGTCTATCCAAAAGAAGCAATTCCAACCAAGTGATTGGGTGCTCCTTTACTATTCTAGATTCAAATATTTTAAAGGGAAATGCCATACATGCTGGATGGGACGATATGAGGTGGTCAAAGTGTTTGAAAATGTAGTGGTAGAGATCAAAACTATTGATGGACGGAATTATATGTTCCTAGTAATTGGGCATAGATTGAAGGTATATTTCTAGCCCCTTACTAAGGGATATTTTATGCAGCAAGTCCAACAATAATCTGAAAAGGAGTTGGTAGGTGGTAACACCAACCTATTGAAGATTTGATTCTTTCTTTTCCTCATTAAAAAAATATATATAATAAAAAGAAAAGAAAAAAATGACAAAAAAAAAAAAATCTTCTAATTATGAAAATCAGTTGACTAATATGATTGCAAAAGGATCAACCTGAAAACCAGCATGCTGGTAGGAAGATCAAAATTTCAATAAAAAGGCAATGTTACTTGATTTTTAGATATGTTGGCTGCCACCAAGAAGAAGCAGGTTCAAGGAACCCAGCCCTTACCCAAGTTTGGGGTAACTAGCATGGAAATTTTTATCCAAGTAAACGCTTAATTCCCACTACAATTACTTTTTCCGGCACCAGTGCAGGCAGACCTTGAAGATAAAATTTTGCCTTTCTTCAATTTTCTCGTTTCATAATTACCACTATTTTTCTTTTTCTAAATCCCCAATGAATTACCCTCCTCTTTATTCCAAAAAAAAACTACCCTTACCTGATCTCATAAATTCCCTCTATTTCCCTTGAATTTTTTCCACATCTCATTCTCGTTTATCCCCCTTGGTGATATTGTTCTTGGAATCCCTCCAGTAATGTTCCTTCCCATTCTGAAAATCACCGCTTTTCCCACTTTTTTATTCCCTCATAAATTGATTGCAGAATTTGATGCAGTCAATCCATAAGGCATGCTCATGAAACAGCAAAGGATGGCAAATAAAACTTTCCTTGTATATTGAGGCAAAAAAAAAATCCAGCTACAAAATTGTGTTCTATCAAAATTGTTATTTTGGTAAAATCCTTGCTACAAGATGCGCAGTGCAAGCAGTTAGTGAAAGCAATCAATGCAAGCATGATGCAATGCAGGCAGGATCAGTGCAGGAACGCAGGCGACTGTGGAAGCAAGTGTAAAACAAATTTCACATAGTACAGGAGTGTCTTATGAAGAATGTTTATGGAATTTTATTACTTTGTACAGAAGTGATTTATGCACTGATAGATCATTGCATTATATATTTTAATTGATACTTTGTTTTATCATATACTGACTTAGGAAATTTTTTAAAGTACAAGATATATAGGGTTCTAAAATCTAATTTTTTAATGGGTACTGAAATATGTCTTAATTGGATAATGAGGTAGACCATGGGATAGTGCAAGTTGTCTAAAAACTCATAACTCACCTCCCTTCCAACCAATCTCCCATCACTTGTTCATCATTGTCTTACCTCCTAACCCAATAATTATGATCCTTACACCGTTGTCGCATAAGCCTCCGCCACATCCAATCATTATTTCTCACCCGTAGCAAGATGATATAGATATGCATCTAAATCGTAGAGCCATTCTTTTATCATTAAACATGATCGTTTGGATGGGATTGAAAGGAAAAAGGATGGATGGACCTCCAGCATAGAATTCTCAGCAATTGTTGGTATCGCTCACTAAAATCCTTTTGAGGTTGTGATAGGGAATTGTGGAAAATTTTAACATGACACCCATAACGAATGAGCCATCATCCTTGAAGGAGATAGAACAGACTGCGGAATACCGAAACAGTCTTGCACTATTGCAAGATACTGGATTCCTTCAATTTTTGGATAAGTTCGATGGCTTTGACATGGTCATCGTGCTAGAGTTTGCGAAGACGTTTGAAGGAGGCTGAGCTAGGGTCAGCTCATTAGAATTCGAATTCACGAAGGAGTCCATTGCACAAGCTACAAGCTTGCCAACTACAGGGGAGAAGTGGTTCAAAAAGGAGAAGCTTGAAAATAAACGATGGCATCAGTTTGTGAGTGAAAAAAAGCTTGAGGTTAACTAGAAGAATGGGCTTCTGCAGAGTGTGATGCTTGGAAAATGGTGAGACTTCTAGTTCATCTACAAAAATTTGTGACTTGCGAGGGATGTTACACATTAGCATTTGTGTACCACACCAAATTGTTGTTGCACTCTGATTCAAGGAAACTTATTAATTTTCCTTACTATCTACTCTGAGGTCTTGAGAAAATGGTGAAGAGTGTGCAAAGTGGGAATGCAAGCCAAGTTGCAAATAAGCTATATCATCATGGGCTTATCATAATCCTCATCAAGAAAGTGCTGGAAGAGAAGGGAGTGACCTGGAAGACATTCCTGAAGGAGTTTCGGGGAAGGAGTGTAGGGAAGCCTGTTGGCACGAGTACAAGCAAGAAAAGGAAGGAAGAGACACTGTCCCCTACCAAGAAAAAGGGTAAAATCACACCAGTGCAAGTGGAAAAGAAGAATGTTGAAGACACCCCACCCTCGGTAAAGAAAAGAAAAACCAGAACCTAGACAAGGAAGAAGACTGTCTCTCCAGGGACGAATCAACATCGGTCAAACTCTCCAATTGTGACTTATGAATCACCTCAGGTTTTTCCTAAAGACCAGAACATTTCAGTGCTTGCAGATGTAGCGGCCCACACCGTGGTAAATGAAGAGAACATGGAAAAGGAAGATGACATATTGTTGTTTACCCTTGTTCATATATTAAGAGAAGAAGATGACACTGAGTGTAAAAGAAGTTCACAAAGAGGGTCATGACGATGATGAGGCATAGCACATGGAGACCCTCAACAATTTCGATGAACAGGACATCAAAACCCTCAATGTTTTTCATGAACAGGGTGTTGAATTCCCTACTATTTTTTATCAATAGGGTATTGAAGCCTGTGCTGGTTTAAATGAACAGTGTACTGAATCCGCTGAAGAATTGGAAGAACAGGGCATTAAAATCCCTGTGGAGTTAAGTGCATAAGCTACTGAAACCCTTGGCATGAAGGCTATGGAGGGCATCAAAAACCTCGATGATAAGGAAACCCCGAGTGCAAAAACTTTTGGCGATGTCATAATGCAAACGTTGGACGACCTTAGTCTCGACAATGAAGGGACTTTCTTGGAGTCCGTTGCAGAGAAGGTATTTACACCAGAGGATCTCAGCACGAAGCACTCTACCCTCTACCTCAACAATGAAAAAGTGGAATTAGAGAAGAAATTTCATGACCTGGAGGCTTTGAACCAGGTCATGAAGGAGAAAATTTGGAAAAAGCAAGGTGAGGTAGAGCTGCTTGCAGAAGTCAAGAAGCAGAAACAACAAGTGAAAGTATTGAAGTATCGAGCTTCCAAGTGCTACAAACACCTCAAGAAGGTGAATAATCATATGAAAAGAGCCCTAGGTAAAAATCCAAAGGTAGTTAAAGTAGGGATAAGTATTGAATTACAGGATTGAAATCTGGGCACCCAATCTTGAAGAACTTTTGCAGAAGGTAAAATGTTGTGTGAGGACACACAACAGCTTAGGGATGGGTTCATGTTGGTGTCCCAAATTTCTTTGTTTTTACCCTATTCCAATAAGCCTTAATCTTTTTTTTATCTCTATTTATCCCTCTCATTCCTCCACTAGTCCAAGATAATCATCTATTCCTACATATACTTCGTGTTTCATAATTAAGATTTATTAGGTTATTTATTAATTACTTTACATAGATTTCATGCCTTTTAGTATCTCTTGTAACTTATGTTTAACTTTCCTAAACGTAATTGAAGAACTAAGTGTTAATCATTATTTAGAGTGATTAGTGCAGGCAAATTCCTACACCGCCAACGATGCTACTCTGTGATCTCAATGATATTCCACGCGGACATTTTTGATCCACAACTCCTAGTTTAGTTGCAGACTATCCGAGGATGGACATTGGCGGTGTATAGTCAGGAATTCTTGCCGATAATATGGTCTACAACAAGCAAAGTCAATGTTTTATTATAACCATTAGCTGGTTTTTCAAAATTCGTTTGTTAGTCCTTTTGGGCGAAAGGCTTGAATAGGAAATAACTGTAATTAGCATAATATGGCTAAGGCTAAGAGACTGTATATAATGTAGATTGTAGGTAGAGCCAAGGAGCGATCTCTAAGTTGTAATTTTGTTTATTTTGTAATTTCGTATCGCCCTCAGCTCTGGGCTGGACCTACACTACCATGTATATTTGCTAATCAATTTAATACAAGGAATGTGCCATGTTTTCTCCACGTTGTGTTTAATTTCTATTTCATGTGTGATTAAGTGCTAAATCATTTCATTTCCCAAACGGGAAATGAGTTGGTTGGCTAGGGCCCAACCAACCCAACTCGTTTACCCTTGTGCTTTCGCCATTTAAAAAGTATGTGTGAACATTTATTCATTTGTATTTGCATGGCTTTGATTACGCTTATGTTTATTTCAGAGTTCTGAGATTAATTCATTTTATAGTCGAGCATGAATGGATCTATAGCCTGGAAGTTTAATTAATTTTATTTCCTTCTTGCAATTTCTTTCTTGCAAATTACTTTCTTGCAATTTCCTTCCTACAATTTTTACCTTAGTTTGCTTTTGCTTGGGTCGTGCAGGAAGATTCTTTTTGTACTAGTGCATGTAGTTTCCTACACTCCGGTTTTATTTTATAGCAAGTGTTACATTCCTTTCCTGCTTATATTTTCATTTATTCCTACAAGCAAATGTATTGTCAATTCAAGTAATCATTCTCAATGTTAGGAATTATACTTCTGAAGGATTTTTTTATGAATTAAGAAAGAACATGATTGCAAACATTATACTTTATACTTGCAGTTTACGACTTAAGAACAGGGAACATAAATGTTATAAGTGAATTGTCGAAAGTTAGCTAATGCATGAAAATTACTTTGATTGTTGCTTGATTATTTCTAATTTTTTTGCTTTATGAAGTTTAATTTCATTGCAAAGTTTAGTTAATTAAAGAACTCCTTTTCACATGTAATTTATCTCAGGATCTAGCTTGCAATCGCAATTTTTTTCAACACGTCTTTTAATTCTTTCGAAAATAAATTGGAAACTTTAGTGAAGGAAGCTCTGCCTCAGTGCAAGAGTTGGTCTCTTGTCACAGGAACATAGTTCTCTAAGCCTTGAGGTTTAGAGCACCTCCATAAAGACATAAGCCTTAAATAAACAAGCTAAAATATACTTTCCACATAAGTACTGTACCTGCACTAATGCAAGTAGATTGCAATAGTACAAGAATAGATTGCTTGGTGTAGAAGGAAGATCCATTGGGAAACATATCTTGCAAGGACCCACTTGTTAAATTGTTAGCCATCTATACTGAAGATAAACATATTATTTCATTTCAGCATTTAAGACTACTTCGAGTTGTGTTAAAGTTCCTTTACTTGATTTCCTCGCAAATTATTCTTTTACATTCCAGCACTAGAGTTGCTTTGGTGTTGATTGTCTTTAAGATTGTTTTATGTCTAATTTTGCAACATTTCATTTAATAAGTAGGATTAGGAATAGGAAACGTTCATATCACTTCTAGCATTGCCTGTGCTTTGTCTCTAAGTAAAAGAAACCCTTGGGTTGACAATTAAGCGTCGACGAGTTTGCTTAAGTGCAATTCCTACACCCAACAGTATATGGTTGCCCATATTTTCTCAAAAAGCTTGTTTTTTGTCCCTTGGGATTGAATCATGACCCCTAGCCTCTAAATCTATGATTGAGGAAGAATAAATACCAATTAGGACATGCCTTTTTAAAAAGTATATTAGGCCTATTTGTTTGAATTCATGCTCTTAGGATTTCAATTACAATTTGTTGTTCTTGCCTAGGATTAATTTCTTTCCAAAGTAACATTTCCATTTATGAAATTAGTTTAGGATTTGTTTTCATTACATCATGACAAAAAAATAAGGACACATTGTATGCTGCACATATAGTGTTGATACCTCTTAAGTTTGTACGAACCCCGGGTTGATAATTAAATTTGGTAGTATTGGGAGTTGCAGCATTATTGTTGCAATACTGAGGCTCATCACTTTTTTGTTGCCATTTCTAGGGAGGTGTCAAAGTATGCATTGTTTTCTTCCCTAATTGATTCATTTCTTTTACTTTCTGCAAAAACACAAAAAGATTTTCATTAGGCATATTTCATTTCAAAAATAGAAAATTGCATTGTATTAGCATTCTTATTCAAAAACAAAAAATTAAAAATAATTCTACAACACCAACTCCCACCTCCCCTCTCGCCCAATTTGATCGCGTGGTGCAGTAAGAGCCACATAACAATTCATTTTTTCAGGTAGAAGAAGAAGTGACAAAGAAGGTAGGAGAAATGGATGGAGATGATATCAATGAGGAATATCCACTTGGATTTCGCATTCAAGATACTGATGTTAGTGTGCACATGAAGAACATCCCTCCATCTTTCCTTCCCAATTTCCATGGTATGAGGTCAGAGGATCCAAAATCCTTTCTCTTTGAATTTGAAATTATTTGTTGATATTAAGGCTACTTGTTAAACACTCAAAAGTTGAGATTGTTTCTGGAAACATTAAAGGATAGAGCTCTTAAATGGTTCATGAGTTTAGGGACTAATTCAATAAGATCATGGAATGATATGCAGAAAAAAATTCTATTAAAATATAAAGAACACGATTTTAAAGAATAAATATTTAGAATGAATCAAAAAGAATATGAGATCCTTGAGGATCTAATAGAGAGGTTCATGTATAATGTTAAGAGGGAAAAATTACATCATTTAGGATTTGATACACTAAAAACCCTCTTACTTAGAGCAATGAGAGATGAATGGATTGATCTTTTTGATCTCATGAGTAGAGTTGATGTATATCAATTATCATTTGAAGAAATTTGTGAAAAGTGCAAGTGCATATCAAAAGGAAGAGTAAGAGTAAGTAAATCATCATCAAGATCGACAAGTCTAGCTAAACTTGAAAATTTGTTTCATGACTTTAAAACAGAAATTCTTAGCAATCTAAGTGAACAAGTAGAAATGTTAAGAATGGAAAATGAGAAAATGAAGATGTTGATATTTGTATTGACCATGCAAAATCACATGTTATTAAATATTTCCCATCATTACCAAGGTTGAAGGAAGTTTACCAAGAGGACAATTGAGCAAGTCATTCATCAAAGCAACTATGTTATGTAGCTCCAAGAAGACTATGGCAGCCTAGTCAACATGGTATGATGCAAGAGCCTAATACATAATTTCAAGGTTATGCACAACCATCTCAAAGTAATTGTATCACACGCTTTCCTTGGAAACCTTGGCCATATCAACCACAAAACCAAACTTGGAAAAAAGGTTGGCAAAAGACTTATGAGAGAAATACTCAATATCCTCAATATCCTCCATACCCAACTCCATGTTATCCCTGCCATCCACCTCCACCACAACCACAACCCCAACCACATCCATCTCAAAGATCCACTACCACTCAACTACCTATACCACTATTTCCAAACCCACACAAGGAAGCAGCTCAACCCACTTACAATGTTGAGGTACAACACTTCCAAATATCTCTGCTTGGTCTAAATGGTATTCATCTTCGCTCAAGAAGAGTATTGTAAAAAGGAGATTCTCTTGATGTCATTGAAGGACAACATGCATAAAAAAGAAGATTCAAATGAGAAGACCAAAGAATCATGGGTTGCATTTGACGAAGAGCAAACATCAAAATTAAAGAATTAGAAAGTTACCTCATGTTCACCATTAGATCCTCTATGTGCTCAAGAGAATAATAAAAAAAAAAGAAAAGGATTTTAATTTCATGCAAGAAGAAGACATCCAAGATGATCCAAATCAGCAAGTGGACCAGGGGCATCACAATTATATTGAAATATGGTTCTAGACAATCATTAAGTTGTAGCAACACACTCTTCTTCAACAATTCCTAATCTCATATCAGTCAAAGCACTTAGTCTCTTACATTCAGGTACATGTCAAAGAATATGTTTTGAGCGTACACATCATTTTCTTTGTCATCCAGTTATGCAAGTAGCTCCATTGGAAGTATTCCTACACTCGAAAGAGATTTTTTTTTCCAAGTAGAGTAAGATAGAAGAAAAAAGAGAGGGGAAAAAATATCAGGTGAAAACTTCATTTGAGGCGCCTAGTATTGGATCATTGATTAAAAACCTCCATGTGGTGATCAATGGGTTGGAGAAAAGAGAAAAATGATCCTCTATGGAAACCTCCTTTGGGGTGTCTAGGTAGACCTACTAGTTGAAAACCTCACTTAGGCAGCTAATAGGCCTACAAGAAAAAAAATGAAGAAAGAAAAATCATTTTCTCCATGTATCTCTTTGATGAATGAAGGTTCTCTCCAACCTCTGCAAGCAAGAAAAACAAGTTGGCAACAAAATAAAAATTTGGTCAAAATTCTAGTCAAAGGAAGTCAAGCTTGGAATTTCTCTCCCTTTTCTCAGATGCTCTAGAAGCACCAAGTCCATGCCAATCATCACCCTCATCTATTTTCACCATCCTTCCATCATTCCCAATAATTTCCCGTTCATTTTCCTTGTTATCCTAAAATGCTACAGAAAGGCTTTATTTTGCTACAAGAAGTTAAAATATACAGAGTAGATTTTTTTTTATCATATCTTGAAAAAAATGCATCCATTTATTGAGTTTTTTCATGGGGAGATGCATATGGATGATGCTAAGATGCCCAAGCATTTTCAGCAAATTCTAGTGCACACTTTTCAAGAAATTGACCTCCATCACCTACAACTATTTTTAAATTTTCTTGAGATTCGTGCATCCATTGGGAAAGATTTTTTATGGGGAGATGCATAGGGATGATGGAAATATGCTCAACAAATTTAGGGTCAATCCACTCTATTTTTTGAGATATATGCATAAAATAATTCTGCTATAGGAAGATCTTGGCCAAGAAGAAGCTACATGAGGCAATATGATTAGAGAAACTCAGCATCAATTCTTTTTTTCGCTCATGCAAAAGAAGATATAGCCACTGTTGTACCTTAAGAAAACAGTTTCCTAGCTATAGAGAAATTGTGCTTAACACATTAATAAATATTATTTATTGTCACTTATTTTTTGTTGTGTTCTCAAATGAAGGACCTAGAAAACTTGGTCTTTAACCCTTAACACATGTATGACCAAAACATCTCAAAATGCCATTTGTTGCTAGATATAAATGATGAGTCAAGAAATCTTGAAGGAGAAGTTAAAGAAAATATGCTGGTTTTTCAAAAAAAATACTATCTGTAACTTAGAAGGATTATGAAAATGAGAACTAAATCATAGACAATATGCTGCTTAACACAGAAACTACTATCTGTGACTCTTGGATAAGTTAAAGATAATATGTTGGTATTTCACAGAAACTATTATCTATAACTTAGAAAGGAAGGTAGAAACTTCAAGCATAGGAGCGCTCTTTTAAGGAATTTTAACTTTATTTACATAAGCAAATAAACACCTGCAGCTTCATTACTATGCTTGAAAGAAGAAAACATAACATGACACATGACAGAGAACGTTACAAAATTATACCCAACAACTCATGGAAACTTCTAATTCTTTCATTAATCAACGATGATATCAACAATATAGTGGCCTAGTCTCCGGGTTCTCCAAAATTCGGACCCTTTCTTTATAAATTTTCCTCATTGTGGAATAGTTGTTGATTTCTAAAACTGCCCAAATTATTTAACTGCTTCTCTAACTATATGAAGTAAAAACTATTACAGAATTTTACAGAGGGTAAAAGACACCTCAAAGAACATGAAATAACAGGAACATAATTGAATTCAGAAGGGGACAATAACTGTTGGCTTTCTCTGTTAATCCGTTGTTGAATTCCTCTGTAAATGCCCTAAGGATGCTTAATTCGTGTTAGCCGTAATGAAATGTGTTTAGCTTGTGTAATACTGGGCTTACATGGGCATTTTGATTGGCCAAAATACAAAGAAAAAATACCCGATTGTCTTCCTCTTTAGATTCGACTCTAACCCTGATACAGAACTCAAAAGAGTTAATCTTTCTTTATAAATCTGTCAAATCCGCCTGTTCAATGCTCCATTGACTTCCATCGTAAATCACAATCGGCCTGATATATCACTGCAAAACTCAAATTTACACACCCTTAAGCTGCATAACTATGGTAATATTGGACTTATGCATAAATCCTTCATATATGCGCTTTTTCAATTATATACCTTTTATAATAGAAATATGCCATAAAACATGCTTTTTCCTGTTTTAATATAGACTGCGCACAGCTATCGAGGCATACCTTTTCCGCTAATATATCCCCACCGTAGATCTATGCTTTTCAGATCAAATGGTCTATAAAGATTTTGGGTGGGACATAAGCCCGAAGAATACTCGCCCGAATTGGGCGGTTTTCTCTCTCCACCCGACTACTACGTGTTGAATGATAAGTGGGATCGCGTAAGCTCTAGTAAAAACCACTTACCATTTTTGCTCCGCTCGAAATCCCACTTGTAACTTTAAATCTACCTTTTCATAAGCCTCGCAGACCTGCCAGAATTAGAAAATGCAACATATGCTTTTTCGGGTTCGCCATTGCAAATCGCAATCGGCGAAACCCATATACATGTATATGAAGGTCTTTTTGATACAGCCGACCCGCCAAAATTATAAGCACAATGAAAATATGTTTCAGGCCCAACAACTATGAGTTGCAATCGGCAATCAGTGAATGAACCAATACATATGAATTCAACGCTTTATGGACTCGCAGAGCTTTTAAATATAATATATATATTTCGGGTTCGGATCCTTGACACTTTATGACATGTTTCTTTTGTGATTCTGATACACAATATGCTTTGCGATATATATATATATATATATATATATTATATTATATATATATATATATACTATATACAATCATATAACCATCGGCTTAATCCTTAGCTATACCAGGGCCGATTCTTTTATTTTTACTTGTTCCTTTACAAAGAAAAAAACCCAATATACCATTATTACTCCTTCCTTTTGCTTTTATCTATTTTTGAAATATTTTCAAGTTCTTGTATGAAAAATGAATACTACAAGTAACAAAAATTCATGTTACAACATCTGGCTCCACCTTGGGATAGTGTTTTCACCACAGAAGCATTAAGAACCGCAAATTAGTGCCTTCACCTCGGGCGTGGAGTCATATATTACTTTGCATAAATTGAAATGCTATGGCATTTGTACACTGATTTCACTCCGATATTTACAATGAAAGGATGCTTTTCCTTTAGAACTAGAAGTAATGCTTCAAGTATTGCCCATTGATAGGCAGTTGTAGAGTCCCACCATAAAGATTCTCAAGAATGAAGGTATTATTGGATCTTACTTCGGAAATCCTAAAAGGGCCATACCAGAGAGGATCAAACTTCCCATGTTTACCCTTATCTTCTCTTCTAGTATCCCATCTCAATACTAAATATGCAACTTTGAAATCAATTTCCTTCACTTTTCTGTCAAAAACATTTTTCATCTTGGATTGATACATAATAAAGTTGTCTCTTACCTTGTCCCTGTTGTCACCTAGCTCCACCACTTTGTTCATTCTTCTTATCAAATCATTTGGTTCTTATTTCACCTCCTGAATCATTGCGATCACCAGCTTCACAAGTTGACTTGGAAACAGAGCCTGAGTCCCATATACTAATTCAAAAGGTGACTTCCCTATAGATCTTCTTGTAGTTACTCTACCAGCCCACAGAGCAAACTTTAAGCTAGAAGCCCAATATCTTTGATTTCCTGCAATGGTTTTCTTAAGGATTTTCATCAAAGTTTTGTTAGTAGATTTAGCTAATCCATTTCCCTGAGGATCGTAAGCTGTTGAATGGGACAAAATACCATTATGCTTGTGACAAAAAGCAATGAACTTACTTGAATTGAAGACTTAAGCATTGTCTGTTATAATTTTAATGGGGCATCCAAATCTGTTGTAAATATTTTCCTCCAGGAACTTCATTACTATCTGATCATTTGCTATCTTAGTAGGAATTGCCTCTACCCATTTAGTGAAGTAATTAGTTGCTATGAGAACCCACTTGTGTTGTCCACTTGAAGGTGGATTGATCTCTCTGAAAAAATCCAATCCCCATTGTCTGAATGGTTCCTCTATGAAAACTGGAATCAAAGGTAAAAGAGCCAATCTTTTTTTCTCAACAAAAAGATGACACTTCTAACAACTTCTAACAAACTTATATGTATCACCAAATAAAGTAGGCCAATAAAATCCTACTTGAAGAATTTTATGTGCAGTCATCTTCCAACTGTAATGTCCTCCACATAACCTCTCATGATAATCTTTGATTGTTCCTGTAAACTCATCCTCTGTTAAAGATAATAATAAAATTCCAATAGGATCCTTCCAATATAAACTACCTTCCACAATCATATATGGTTGCGCTTTGATCTTTAGTGCTCTATACTTTGTTATATCTAGAGATTGTGGGCAAGAAAAAAAGCACAAATAATGAATTATATGCTTATACCATTCTGAACACAAAAACTTATAGCTGATCTTCATACCCGGGTCTTGCTTTCCTTCATTTTCTTCAGCTACTTCTTCATCCATAGCTGTCAACAGGTTGATTCCCAATGCGCGAAAGTTTGATTCTATTAACATCTTTGCCAATCCTTGCCCTTTCACCAACTTTGTGGGTTTTATGTCCGAATCATATTCTTGGATCTTGGCTATCCATTTTCCTCTTCTACCTTCTATGCCTGCCTATACTAATACATCTTTTACCGTAGCATTTGGCACATAAGCAATGATTTGTGAATGAAGCACATAAGTTCTAAAAGCTTTCAAATATTTTACCAAAGCATATACTTGTTTCTCAAGAATATTATATTTAAGCTCAGCGTCCCTGAGAATCTTGTTGAAGAATGCGACTGGTTGTTCTTTCTCTTCATCATCTTTCTCCAATAAGATAGCGACTATTGAATTTGAGGACGCAAATGAAAAAACTTGGAAAGGCTTTTGATAATCAGGGTTGATTAGGACTGGAGCTGCCTGCAATGCCTCTTTAATCCTGGAAAATGATTCTTTAGCTTCCTTGGTCCAACGCACTTCATTCTCATTCTTTAGCATATCAGTGATTTCTTTCAAGATTTTTGCATAGTTGGATACAAATCTTCTCAGGAAGTTTATCTTTCCCAGAAACTTTTGAATATCCTTTTTACTCCTAGGCAATGGTATTTTTTGCACAGCTTGTACTCTGGCCGAATATATCTTTACTCCTTCTTTGGAAATAATGTGCCTCAATAGTTTCCTTCTTCTAGAGCAAAAATGGATTTCTTGGGATTCAGGGAAAGCCCAAATATTCTACAATTATCAAAAGTATTTTTCAAATGGTCCAAATGTTCTTCATCAAACTTTGAGAAAATAGTAATATCATCTAAATATATTACTACAAATTTATCTCCCACAAAAGCAATGTCCATAGCCCTTCGAAATGTAGCACCTACGTTCATCAATTCGAAAGGTATTCTACCATATATAAAGGTTCCCCAGGGAGTTGTGAACGTCATTTTCTTCTGATCCTCCTTATCTAGAGCCACCTGGTTATAACCAGAAAATCCATCTAGCATTGACATTCTAAAAGATCCCATTACCTTTTGTAGTATATGATCCATTTTGGACAATGGATAGTTATCTTTTAAAGAAGCCCTATTGAGATTTCTAAAGTCCACGCATAACCTTATTTCTCCATTTTTCTTTCTCACAGGCACTAAATTATCCACCCAATCAGAATACCTGAGTGGAACTATTATTTTGGCATTAAGCAACTTCTTGACCCCCTTTTCAATTGCTGGTAGAAGCAATGGATTTATCTGTCTCAGCTTCTGTTTGAAGGGTTTAATTCCCTCCTTCAAAGGAATCTTATGCTGAATAATATTTACATCATAAGTTTCCAGATCTTCACAGGACCATGTAAGGACATCAACATAATTCTTGAAAAGTTTAATATATCTCTCTTGAAAACTAGGTGAAACTCCACCATACAATTTTACTAACCTAGGTTTCTCCTGAGTTCCAATGTTGTGATACTGAATATGTTCATCTTGTGAAATTTTCCCTGAATCAACAGCCACATTATTGGAATTAAAAAGCCTTTCAAGAGGAACAAGTCCCTTTCGAAGAATATCATCTTTCAATTGAAAGATCTTCTGATTTGCTATTGAATCTTTTAAATCACTGACTTCTGCAATTTCTGTTATCTCTTCCTCACCTTGATCAATTTCTATGCCCTCAAACTCTTCAACCATAGTCAAAAACTCTTTGATCTACTTATCATCTTCAAAAACTTGCCAATTTTTAAAATTATTAGGAACAGAGGCTTTGTGCCCCATTTCTACCTCATATCTTAGTCTTGGATTAATAGGAGGCTTGAAAGTACTAGCAACCACAGCCAATGACTCTGCTAATATATTCTCAACTCTTGGAATGAATTGAATGTTAAAATCTTCAAAAAAGTTCTCAATCAAATCCCATACCTCATTTCTGTATGCCCTAGGCCTAGGGTGCTTTGTTTGGCAATGAGCTTTTATTTTCTTAATAATCAGCTCCAAATCTTCAAAAGCAGAAATCAACTTAACTCCCATCTGTTTATCTATTTGTAGAGAAATAATCAAGGACTCATATTCTGCCACATTGTTTGTTGCCCCAAACTCTAATTTGAAAGAAAAAGGGAACATATTACCTCCAGGCGCAATTAGAAGAAAACCAGCACCTATTCCTTCCTTGGAATAAACTCCATCAAAGAAGCATTTCCACACTCCTTCAGTTTGTAGCTCTGTAATTACATTGGTTGAAGCAAGCTACTTCTGATTATCTTCAACCAGCTCTGCATTATCATGCAATGTGAAACAAGCAAAATCATCCTTCTCCTGGCTATATACAGGTGAATTACTAGTTCCATTTTTTGTAATTGTTTTTACAAATCTAGTTTCTCTCTACAATCTCCTCTCTTCCCCACCAAAAATCAATATAACAGCATATGTAAAATCTAGTTTCAAAATATCACCGAATTTAGCCCCCCAGGACCTAGATAGAAGCATTCCAAATCTAGCAGGGATATCTGCTACTACTACATCCATGACCAAGCTTCTAGCTGGATTTTGGGCTAGTGACACTGCCAAATCCTTAATAAACCCTAGACACTTGACTTTGTTCGAATCAAAAGAATACAAGTCCCTATAAGGTTTGGTAACTTGTAGATTTAACTGCTTCATTACTAACAAAGGCATAAGATTGTGTGAAGCTCTCGAATCAAACATACAATTATGTAGGAGGAAATCATGAACCAATAAGGAAATATAAAAACGAGGTATTGAAGAATCTACTTCCTCTACATGTGGACCAAAAACCACTACTAGTTTATCCTCTTGCAGATTTACAGTGTCATTTATACTCTCATTTTATTTTAAATTAACAAACTCAACAATCTCCTTTTGATAAATAGGTGTTTTTTCCAACTCTATAAGGGGAACTTATATTCTTACCTTTTCCAACTCCTTAGTAAGACTAAACAAGTGACCCTGTTTAGCAGTCCTTTCATTCTCATCTTCACCTTTCTTCATGACTGGAATTACTTGAGGAATTGAAACAAGTTTCTCCAGAGGATTTTTTTTAGTTTGATCTTGAGAAGACTCACCTTGAAGTATCTGTGTCTTTCCATTTGTGTTTTGTTGCTGCTTTCCTTATTCACTTGTTTTGCAGGCTAAGATTCCTGTGGAGTCGCCTTTGGTGAGGTAGTTGAAACTTGTTGCTCACTTTCATTTTCTTGATTTCTTGATCTTTTCCTCGATCTCAAGTCATACTTCTTATGTAGTTCAGCCTGCATAAAATCATAAAATTGTTTCCAATATTCATCAATTTCATTTTCATCATGAATGGCATCTGTTACATCATATACATATTCTTCTCCTTCGATACCAAGTTCATCTTCATTTACTGCATATAATGTAGAAATTTGATCTTCAGGTTGTTCCTCACCAGGATCTACTTCTATATATAATGATGCTTGAATCTGATTTTGATCTTTTCCTTCCCTTTGCAGGATTTGCAAAGGTTGTCTTCTGTATTGGGGATTAAAGTTCTTATGATACTACGTTTGCTTCTGCAAACCCTTATTTTCTAACTCTAATTTATTTACCTTATCTGACAAAGTTTTAAACATATCCTCCCATGCTTGACTTTGAGAGGATTCTATCTTTACCTTTCCCTTGTCTTGGGTAGGCTATGTCTCTGGTGCTTTTCTTGTAGCCACCAGATTTTCTTCTATCTCTAATGCATCCATTTGGATCTGATCAAGGGTTGGAGATCTTCTTTCCCTTACTGTCAATCCAAAATTTGATTCAAAAGCCCCTGCAAAAGTTATTTTTGCACCAGCAGGAGGAGGCTTAATCTCCACTGGGAGTCTATTGTACAATTTGTTAAATCTTCTGACAAATTTAGCCACAGTTTCATCAGAATTCCTCTTTATGGCATTAAACTCTGTTAATGAATACCCATGGTCTCTTTTCTCTCCCCATTTTCGGATGAATAAATGTTCCATCTCTTCCCAAGAAGGAATAGAATTATTAGCAAGCCCTTTAAACCATTTCCTTGCTTCTCCATCCAAGGATTGAACAAAAAGTCTTAGAATAACATCTAAATGTTCAACTTTTAGCCTATCTGCAAAATTGAAAAAGACTGACACATGATTCTCTATAGTTTGTTCATCTTCCCCTATAAAACGAGCAAGAATTTTGAGGTAATCTTGTGGCATTTGATTAAACGGTTGTGGTAGTTGAAGGGATGCATACCTATTCATCACAAATGCATGTACTGCCGTGTTTATTGAACCTTGATTACCAACAGATGTGGAACTTGACTTACAAGTAAATGGAGTGTGCAGAGGTGGTAATGTGGATATTGGTTCAGGTTGAATAATTATTGCAGGTAAAGGAAAAATAACAAACTCTAAAGATTTCTCTTGATAGCTAGGTTCCTGAAATGAAGATGATGGAAAAGATGACTCTTTATCAGATGAATGTTCAAATAAGTTACTGCTTGATGTAGATAACGTAGGGATGGGTGTAATTGTGATCTTATACTTTCCATCCCTCCTAGAAACTAGCTTTTCAGGATCTAAAAGAGCTTGGACCTTCTATTGTGAAGTGTCTGATCTTGTATGGGGTCTCCTTGAAGCTAGAGTTATTGCTTTGATTCAAAACAACCAAATATTTCCTCCTCACTGAACAACCAAAGGAAAATATTGAAAACCCACGGAAAAGTGTTCTTGTCTTCTCTCCTTGTCAATGATGCCAATTAATGTTGTACCTTAAGAAACCAATTTCCTGGCTGTAGAGAAATTGTGCTTAAGACATTAATAAATATTATTTACTGTCACTTATTGTTTGTTGTGTTCTCAAATGAAGGACTTGGAAAACTTGGTCTTTAACCCTTAACACATGTATGACAGGAACATCTCAGAATGCCATTTTTTGCTAGATATAAATGATGAGTGAAGAAAGCTTGAACGAGAAGTTAAATATAATATGTTGGTTTTTCACAGAAATTACTATCTGTAACTTAGAAGAATTATGAAAATCAGAACTGAATCATATACAATATGATGCTTAACATAGAAACTACTCTCTATGACTCTTGGAGAAGTTAAATATAATATGTTGGTCTTTCACAAAAACTATTATCTATAACTTAAAAAGTAAAGTGGAAACTTCAAGTATAGGAGCGCTCTTTTAAGGAATTTTAACTTTATCTACATAAGCAAATAAAGACCTGCAGCTTCAGCACTATTCTTCAAAGAAGAAAACATAACATGACACATAACAAAGAAGGTTACAAAATCATACCCAACAACTCATGGAAACTTATGATTCTTTCATTAATCAATGAAGATATTAGGAATATAGTGGCCTAGTCTCTGGGTTCTCCAAAATTCGAACCCTATCTTTGTAAATTTTCCTCTTTTTATACATTGTGGAACAGTTGTTGATTTCTAAAACTGCCCAAATTATTTAACTGCTTCTGTAACTATATGAAGTAAAAACTATTACAGAATTTTACAGAGGGTAAAAGACACCTCAAAGAACATGAAATAACAGGAACATAACTGAATTCAGAAGGGGACAATAACTGCTGGCTTGCTCTGTTAATCTTTGTCGAATTCCTCGGTAAATGCCCTAATGATGCTTAATTCATTTTAGTCGTAATGAAATACATTTAGCTTGTGTAATCATAGGCTTACATGGGCATTTTGATTGCCCAAAATACAAAGAAAACATACCCGATTGTCTTCCTCTTCAGATTTGGCTCTAACCCTGATTTTCCACTTTACACGGTGAAACTAACATGAACCTTTGATTAATACATAACTCAAAAGATTTAATCTTTCTTTATAAATCTGTCAAAAGCTGCCTGTTCAGCGCTCCATTGACTTCCATCGCAAATCGAAATCGGCCCGATATATCACTGCAAAACATAACTTTACGCACCCTTAAGCCGCATAACTATGGTAATACCGGACTTATGCATAAATCCTTCATATTTGTGCTTTTTCAATTATATACCATTTATAATAAAAATATGCCATAAAACATGCTTTTTCTGCTTTTAATACAGGCTCTGCATAACTATCGAGGCATACCTTTTCTGCCGATATATCCCCACTGTAGATCTGCGCTTTTCAGATCAGGCAGTCTATAAAGATTTCAGGTGAGACATAAGCCTGAAGAATACCCACCCGAAATGGTTGGTTTTCTCTCTCCACCCGGCTGCTACGTGTCGAATGATAAGTGGGATCAGGTGAGCTCCAATAAAAAACACTTACCATTTTTGCTTCGCCCAAAATCCCACTTATAACTTTAAATTTTCCTTTTCGTACGCCTCGCAGACCCGTAAGAATTAGAAAACGCAACATATAGTTTTTCGGGTCCATCATTGCAAATCGTAATTGGTGGAACCCACATACATGTACATGAAGGGCTCTTTGATAAAGTAGACTCGTCGAAACTATAAACACAATGAATATATGTTTCAAGTCAGGCTATTGTGAATTGTAATTAGCAATTGGTGAATGAACCAATACATATGCATTCGGTGCTTTACGGACCCGCCGAGCTTTTAAATATAATATATATATTTCGAGTCTGGATCCTGGACACCTTATAATTTGTTTGTTTTGCGATTCCAATACACAATATGCTTTGCGATTATATATATTATATATATTATATTATATATATATATATATATATATATATAATATTATATATATATATATATTATATATATATATATATATATATATTTATATATATATATATATATATATATATATATATGTATGTATGTATGTATGTATTGTTTACATTCATATAACCATCGGCTTAATCCTTGGCATATACCGAGCCCAATTCTTTTATTTTTACTTGTTCCTTTACAAAGAAAACATACCCGATATACCATTATTGCTCCTTCCTTTTTCTTTTATCTATTTTTGAAATATTTTCAAGTTCTTGTATGAAAAATGAATACTACAAGTAACAAAAATGAGGTTACAATAACCACCTTGAGAAACATGAAGCCATTTTTGAAGATTGAGAAGGGGGCACACCCTCCTCAGGAAGCAGTCCATCCACTCCACCAGTAGAATATTGAACACTGGAAATAAACTTGCACAGAAAAGCCTTATCAGTCAAATAATCTTCGAGCTATGAAGACCTGTGAAAAATAAAGAAAATAAAATTAGCACCTCCATGGAGCATGGATTGACCATCAACTCAACGGCAACATGCATGCCTCTCCAATAACCATCTGGTAGGTACATGTATGCAATATTCTTGACCTCTTCTTTTGAGCATATTATAGTTAGATTTTTTTTTTTCAATGCATAAGAGATGAGGTTTTATAAGCTAAGGACAGGTCAACAGTGTCAAACACCCTCAACTACTTAGTTGCAGTTAACTCCCTCACTCATTCAATGTGGAAAAGCTAAATTAGGAAGGGTGATGATTATGAGGAGTGGGGACAACAGTTAAAGATGAAATTTGCACAAAGGCCAAGTCATTGAAGCACTCTGAGCCATTACAGAATATAAAAATAAAAGAACAAGGCTCAACTTCAATTGTATCAATGCTCATTATGAAAGTAATTAGATAGGCTCATTGAGGCATCGAGGGTCGAGCTAGATGATACCAGGGGATACCTAGGGTGCTACAAAAGAGATACATAGTTGATTTGCAGGTGCTATAGGATCGAGCCTAGCTTCTACATGAGAAGCAGGGATGTTATAGAAAAGATAGACTATTTACCACAGGAAAAGCATAGATGATACATGAAGGAAAAAGTTTCTGTAAAAGACCTCGATTTTGAGAAATTTCACTCCCAAACCCTAGGATTCGAAGTACAACACCCAAATAAAGGGTAAATACATATTTCTCCTTTCCGTATGTGAACAAGAAGCCTGCAAAATTTTCATTTTTATTCAATAGTACAGCCTATGGGAAACTTTGATCAAAGTCTACAAATAAAAAAATGAAATATGGATGCTTCCTTTGAATTGAGCCTGATAGGAAGAGGAATTGCAACTATTTTTGATTGAGCATGAAATCATCCTTCCTCCAGGAAATATAAGAAAGTTCTCTTCTTTTTTTCTCCTCTGTCATAAAAACCTGATTACACAAGAATATCTAACACTTCTAGCATAAATAGACAGTTGCCTTGCCAACATTGGAAAGTTATATTGAAGCTTATGGGGGGTGTATATAACCATATAAATACCAAAACCAAGAATAAGGAGAAGAAGAAGCTAATGAAGAAGCATAAGAATATGGAGAAGAGGGAAATCAGCCAAAAGAAAAACTCAAGGAGGAAGAAGGAAGAAAGGAACAAATTGTGCTAAAAAACAAAATAATAGTGTCTAAGAGAGACCTAATCAAAATAGAGAACTCCAAAGCCCATTAGGAAATAATCTAGGCCACAAAAGAGAAGAAGAAAGAAACAAAAGTTCAGAAGGCATTTACCATCAAAATAGAACTCAAACCATAGTGCTGAAAATAGGCTTTCCAAGAAGTCTCTAATCCTTTTATAGCTTTTGTCCAAGGCCTAGAAGACGTTATAGAAAGGTAAGAGGCAAAATTTAAGCATGAGGTGCAATTTTGGTCAAGATTTTATAGATTTTTTGGTGTGATATAGGTCTGCTACACGATGCTCTATGTTTCTACAGGATCACATCTAAGGGCATTTTGAGGGTTTCTGAGGTGTGAAAATGGTGAAAAAAGGTAGCATTAGGTTGGAAAAGGATGTGGAAGACCTTGCTAAACCAAAAAATATTCAAGAACCCATCTTGAATAAGGGGAAGAAGGTAGAACAATGGTCTCTAAAAACATTGTGATTTTGCTATGCACAATCAGTTTTGGAAAAATGAGTGAAAATGGAATGAAGGTTTCAAGGGAGAGGATGAAAATGAAATGGATCTACAAGCTAATAGAGTACACTTGAAAAGAGGAAAGCTATCTTTTGGTGCTTGAAAGACTGCTAAATAATCACGAAAGGAAGAACTACATTTTTGTGCTTGTCCTTTTAAAACTTACAACCAAGATTCTTGAGTGAAAAGACTGAGGAATGTGCAAGAGAGAGGCCACCAAGGCCAATAATGAGGCACAATTAGGTCACTAAGTTTCTCAGAGGGTGAGAAACACTTTCAGCAGGGGGGTATGATAGGCCTCCAAATTAGACATAAATTAAGGCCCATCTAACCATCCTTCAGCACATTATACTGTCCTTTTGCATTAGATCACATACTTTTAACTTTAATATGTTCATTAAGAAGGTTTATGGATAATTGCATATTCGTCAATAGTATTATTTATTTATAAATAATATTGTGAGAATATTGGGCATATTATGAATATTTGGAGGAGATAATTTAGGGACTTTCTCCCTACTACAGGAGGGCCAATATTGGATAATAAATCAACAAGATATTAAGAAACCATGCACAAATTCCAGAGCTCCAATGATTGAGAAAATCTAGGAATGTGTTCCCTGTCATTTAATGTAGATTCCTAGTGTGGGGAACTAGATCCACTATTTGAGGGATTTGGAGGGTAAAGGTTCCTTCGTTCATGGATAATGCTTCCTAATGATTTTTTATAAGTACCAATTCGAATTTTCATCTAGGGATTGATTTTTCTTAGTCCTCTAGTGGAAAAAACTTGTATTTTTGCATATCCATTTTCATTTATTGCGGGGATGTAATTGTATTGATCGAAATAATGAGGTTTTGTACCATTTTCAACTTCTAAATCTTAGTATCCTTCATAGGACTCTAAGCTTCCTTGGGTTTGGCCATCCCAGGAGCCTCAAAGACCTTTTGTATAATTTACTTTTCCTCTTTTCATTTCTTATTCACATGCATCTTGTGTTCTTGTTTTTTTCTAGTTTTGCATTTAGTATTGATCATTTCTTGTTGTAGGATTGGGTTAAATAGTTGAAGTAAGTGATTTTGCAGGATCAAAATCATGATTTCATCTTTGGAACATCTTTGGAAGGTCACTGTAATCATTGAGCTACTTGGATTAGTTTGCTTATTCCCAAATCTAAATTTCTGGAAGCCCCTTGTGGCAAATAGTAGTAATTTTCTGCTATTTTTTAGAACATGCTAATGAGATTAAATTGAGTTGATTCCACTTGCATTAGATCATAAAAAAATTCAATTCAATAAAAAAATTCACCCCATTTCATTTTCACTTTATTAAGTTAGACATTTGATAGATTAACTAGCTCACTAGTTCTCAAATTTCTAGATTTTAGACTAGTAATTTTATGCTATTTTTAGCATGTGTTAATAGTGGTATTTTTGAGTGATTTCACTTGTAATGGATACCTTAGACATCCTATTCAATAAAAAAAATCCCATCCAACTTGGATTTTATTTTCTTGGTCATTCGGTGAATTATATCTTCTTGTAGCAAATCCCATAACTTCTTGTAGTCGCACCTGTAACTTCCTGTAGCACTCTTCTAAAGCATATATGCTTGCCCATATTTTCTCAAAAAAAAAAAATTTCCCTTAGGGTTGAATCATGACCCCATAGGCTCTAAATCCATGATTTAGGAAGAATAAATACCAATTAGGACATGCCTTTTAAAAAAGTATATTATGCCTATTTATTTGAATTCATGCTCTTAGGATTTCAATTACAATTTGTTGTTCTTGCCTATGATTAATTTCTTTCCAAAGTAACATTTCCATTTATGAAATTATTTTAGGATTTGATTTCATTACATTCACTCCATTACATCATAACAACGAAATAAGGACACATTCTATGCTGCACATATAGTGTCGATACCTCTTAAGTTTGTATGAACCTCGGGTTGATAATTAAAGTTGGTAGTCTTGGGAGTTACAAGATTATTGTTGCAACACTGAGGCTCATTGCTTTTTGGTGCCATTTCTGGGGAGGTGTCAAAGTATGCATTATTTTCTTCCCTAGTTGATTCATTTCTTTTACTTTTTGCAAAAACAAAAAAAGATTTTCATTAGGCATATTTCATTTCAAAAACAGAAAATTCAATTGTATTAACATTCATATTCAAAAACAAAAAATTAAAAATAATTCTGCAACACCAATCCACCACCGTGCCCCACCTCTCGCCCCCCCCTCCCTCCAGTATGATCATGTTGTGCAGTAAGAGCCACATAACCATTAACTTTTTCAGGTACAAGAAGAAGAGGTATCAAAGAAGGTAGGAGAAATGGATGGAGATTATATCAATGAGGAAGATCCTCTTGGATTTTGCATTTAAGATGTTGATGTTAGTGTGCACATGAAGAACATCCCTCCATCTTTCCTTCCCAACTTCCATGGTATGAGGTTAGAGGATCCAAAAAACTTTCTCTTTGAATTTGAAATTATTTGTTGATCTTATGGTTACTTATTAAACACTCAAAAGTTGTGATTGTTTCTAGCAACATTGAATGATAGAGCTCTTAAATGGTTCATGAGTTTAGGGACAAATTCAATAAGATCATGGAATAATATGCAAAATATATTTCTATAAAAATATAAAGATCGTTATTTTCAAGAAGAAATATGTAGAATGAATCAAAAAGAAGATGAGAGCCTTGAGGATCTAATAGAGAGGTTCATGTATAATGTTAAGAGGGAAAAATTACATCATTTAGGATTTGACACACTAAAAACCCTCTTACTTAGAACAATGAGAGATGAGTGGATTGATCTTTTTGATCTCATGAGTAGAGGTGATGTATACCAATTATCATTTGAAGAAATTTGTGTAAAAGGAAAACACATATCAAAAGGAAGGGCAAGACTAAGTAAATCATCATCAAGATCGGTGAGTCTAGCTAAACTTGAAAATTTGTTTGATGACTTTAAAACAGAAATTCTTAGCAATCTAAGTGAACACATAGAAATGTTAAGAATGGAAAATGAGAAAAATGAAGATGTTGATATTTATATTGAACATGTAGAATCACATGTTATTAAATATTTCCGATCATTACCAAGGTTGAAGGAAGTTTACCAAGAGGACAATTGAGCAAGTCAATCATCAAAGCAACTATGTTATGTAGCTCCAAGAAGACTATGGCAGCCTAGTCAACATGGTATGATGCAAGAGCCTAATACATAATTTCAAGGTTATGCAAAACCATCTCAAAGTAATTGGAACACACACTTTCCTTGGTAACCTTGGCCATATCAACCAGAAAACCAACCTTGGAAACAAGGTTGGAAAAATCTTTATTAGAGAAATACTCAATATCCTCAATATCCTCCATACACAACTCCATGTAATCCATACCATCCACCTCCACCACAACCCCAACCACATCCATCTCAAAGATACACTCCCACTCAACTACCTGTACCACCATTTCCAAACCCACACAAGGAAGTAGCTCAACCACTTACAATGTTGAGGTACAACACTTCCAAATATTTCCTCTTGATCTAAATCGTATTCATCTTAGCTCAGGAAGAGTATTGCAAAAAAGAGACTCTCCTCATGTCATTGAAGGACAACATGCAGAAAAAGAAGATTCAAATGAGAAGACCAAAGAATCATGGGCTACATTTGATGAAGAGTGGACATCAGAATGAAATATTGAGAAATTTACCTCATGTTCACCATTAGATCCTATAGGTGTTCAAGATAATAATCAACAAAAAGAAGAAGATTTTAATTCCATGGAAGAAGAAGACGTCCAAGATGATCCAAATCAGCAAGTGGACCAAGGGCATCACAATTATATTGAAATATGGTTCCATACAATCATTAAGTTGCAACAACACACTCTTCTCCAACAATTCCTAATCTCATATCAATCAAAGCATTTAGTCTCTTACATTCAGGTACATGTCAAAGAATATGTTTCAAGCCTACACAACATTTTATTTGTCATCCATTTATGTAAGTGGCTCCATTGGAAGTATTCCTACACTTGAAAGAGATTTTTTTTTCATGTAGAGTAATATAGAAAAAAAAAGAGAGGGAAAAAAATCTTAGGTGAAAACCTCATTTGAGGCACCTGGTATTGGATAATTGATTGAAAACCTCTATGAGGTGATCAATGGGTTGGAAAAAAGAAAAAAAGGATCCTAGGTGGAAACCTCCTTTGGGCACCTAGGCAGACCTACCAGTTGCAAACCTCATTGAGGCAGCTAGTAGGCCTAAAAGAAAAAAAAAATGAAAAAATGAAAAAAGAAAACTCATTTGCTCCATGTATCTCTTTGATGAATGCAAGTTCTCTCCAACCTCTGCAAGCAACAAAAACAAGTTTGCACCAAAAGAAAAAGTTGGTCAAAATTCTAGTCAAAGGTAGTCAAGCTTGGACGTTCTCTCCCTTTGTTCAGATGCTCTAGAAGGACTAAGTCCATGACAATCCATCACCCTCATCTATTTCCACCATCCACCCTTCATTCCCAATCGTTTCCCATTCATTTTCCTTGTTGTCCTAAAATTCTATAGAAAGGTTTTGTTTTGCTAGAGGAAGTTAAAATATACAAAGTAGTATTTTTTATCATATCTTGAAAACCATGCAACCATTTATTGATTTGTTTCATGGGGAGATGCATATGGATGATGGTAACATGCCCAAGCATTTTCAGCAAATTCTGGTGCACACTTTTTGAGAATTTGACCTCCATCACCTACAAAAAATTTTAAATTTTCTCGCAATTTGTGCATCCATTAGGCAAGATTTTTAATGGGGAGATGCATAGGGATGATGGAAATATGCTCACCAAATTTAGGGTTAATATAGTCTATTGTTTGATAGATATGCATAAAATAATTCTACTATAGGAAGATTGTAATTGCTATAGGAAGATCTTGGCCAAGAAGAAGCTACAGGAGGCAATCTAATTGGAGAAACTCATCATCAATTCTTTTTTTAACTCACACAGAAGAAGATCCAGCCACCTTGAGGAACATGAATCCATTTCTGAAGATTGAGAAGGGGACACACCCTCCTCAAGAAGTAGTCCATCCACTCCACCAGCAGAAGATTGAACACTGGAAATAAACTTGCACACAACAACCTTATTTGTCAAAGAATCATCGAGCTATGAAGACCTGTTCAAAAGCAAGAAAATAAAATTAGCACCTCCATGGAGCATGGATTGACCATCAACTCAACAGCAACATGCATGCATCTCCAATAACAATCTGGTAGGTACATGTATGCAATATTCTTCACCTCTTCTTTTGAGCATATTATAGTTAGATTTTTTCTGTCAATGCATGAGAGATGAGGTTTTATAAGCTAAGGATAGGTCAGCAGTGTCAGACACCCTCAACTAGTTAGTTGCAGCTAATGCCCTTAGTCATGCAATGTGGAAAAGCCAAATTAGGAAGGGTGATGATTATAAGGAGTGGGGACAACAATTAAAAGATGAAATTTGTACAAAGGCCAAGTCACTAAAGCACTCTGAGCCATTACAAAAAATAAAAATAAAAGAACAAGGATCAACTTCAGTTGTATCAATTCTCATTCCAAAAGTAACTAGAGAGGCTCATTGAGGCATTGAGGATCGAGTTAGATGATACCAGGGGATACCTAGGGTGCTACAAAAGAGATACATAGTTGATTTGTAGGTGTTATAGGATCGGGTATAGCTTCTACATGAGAAATAGGGATGCTACAGAAAAGACAGATTGTTTGCCACAGGAAAAACATAGATGCTACAGGAAGGTAAAAGTTTCTGAAAAAACCCAGATTTTGAAGAATTTCACTCCCAAACCCTAGGATTCGATGTACAACACCCAAAGAAAGGGTAAATACATATTTCTCCTTGCCATATGTGAACAAGAAGCCTGCAAAATTTTCATTTTTATTCAGTAGTATAGCCTATGGGAAACCTTTGATAAAAGCTTACAAATAAAAAAATGAAATATGGATGCTTCCTTTGAATTGAGCCTGAAAAGAAGGGAAATTGCAACTATTTTCTATTGACCACGAAATCATCCTTCCTCCAGGAAATAAAAGAAAGTTACTTTTTTTCCTCTATCGTAAAAGCCCTCATTACACAGGAATATCTAAAACTTCTAGCATAAATAGACAGTTGCCTTGCCAACTTTGGAAAGTGGTATTGAAGGGTTTGTGGGGTGTATCTAACCATATAAATCCCAAAACCAAGAAGAAGGAGAATAAGAAGCTAATGAAGAAGCATAAGAATATGGAGAAGAGGGAAATTAGCCAAAAGAAAAACTCAAGGAGGAAGAAGGAAGAAAGGAACAAATTGTGCTAAAAACCAAAATAATAGTGTTTAAGAGAGACCTAATTAAAATAGAGAACTCCAAAGCCCATTAGGAAATCATCTAGGCCACAAAATAGAAGAAGAAAGAAACAAAAGCTCAAAAGGGATATACCATCAAAATAGAACTCAAACCACAATGATGAAAATAGCCTTTCCAAGAAGTCTCTAATCTTTTTATAGCTTTTTTCCAGGGCCTAGAAGATGTTATCGAAGGGTAAGATGCAAAATTTAAGCATGAGGTGCAATTTTGGTCAAGATTTGATAGATTTTTTGGTGTGATATAAGTCTTCTACATGATCCTCTATGTTTCTACAGGATCACATCTAAGGGCATTTTGAGGGTTTCTTATGTGTCAAAATGGTGGAAAAAGGTAGCTGTACGTTGGAAAAGGATGTGGAAAACCTCGCTAAACCTATAAATATTCAAGAACCCATTTTGAATAAGGGGAATAAGGCATGCCAATGGTCTCTAAAAACACTGTGATTTTCTTATGCACAAATAGTTTTGGAGAAATGAGTGAAAATAAAATGAAGCTTTGAAGGGATAGGAAGTGAATGAAATGGATTTACAAGCCAACAAAGTTCACTTGCAAAGAGGAAAGTTATTTTTTTGTGCTTGAAAGATTGCTAAATAATCACAAAATGAAGAACTACATTTTTGTGCTTGTCCTTTTAAAACTTACAACCAAGATTCTTAAGTGAAAAGACTGAGGAATTCGCAAGAGAGAGACCACCAAGGCCAAGAATGAGGCACAATTAAGTCACTAAGTTTCTCAGAGGATGAGAAACACTTTCAGCAGGGGGGAATGATAGGTCTCCAAATTAGACATAAATTAAGGCCCATCTGACCATCTCTCAACACATTAAACTTCTCTTTTTGCATTAGATGACATATTTTTGAGTTTAATATGTTCATTAAGAAGGCTTATGGATAACGGCATATTTGTGCCTAGTATTATTTATTTTTAAATAATATTGTGAGAATATTGGGCATATTATGAAGATTTGGAGGAGGAGATAATTTAGGGACTTGCTCCCTACTATAGGAGGATCAATATTGGATAATAAATCAACAAGATATCATGAAATCATGCACAAATTTTGGAGCTCCAGTGATTGAGAAAATCTAGGAATGTGTTCCCTGTCATTTAATGTAGATTCCTAGTGTGGGGAACTAGATCCACTATTTGAGGGATTCATAGGGTAAAGGTTCCTCCTTTCATGGATAATTCTTCCTAATCATTTTGTATAAGTACCAATTCAAATTTTCATCTAGAGCTTGATTTTTCTTAGTCCTCTAGTGGAGAAAACTTGTATTTTTGCAGATCCACTTTCATTTATTGTAGGGATGTAATTGTATTGATGGAAATAATGAAGTTGTGTACCATTTTAAACTTCTAAATCTTGGTATCCTTCATAGGACTCTGAGTTTCCTTGGGCTCGGCCATCCCAGGAGCCTTAGAGACCTTTTGTATAATTTACTTTTCTTCTTTTTGTTTCATATTCACATGCATCTCGTGTTCTTTTTTTTTCTATTTTTGCATTTAGTATTGATCATTTCTTGTTGTGGGGTTGGTTTAAATTGTTGAAGTAAGATTTTTTGCAGGATCACAACTATTATTTCATCCTTTGAACAACTTTTTAAGGTCACTGTAATCATTGATCTACTTGGATTAGTTTCCTTATTCTGAAATCTAAATTTCTGGAAGCGGTCACTGTAATCATTGATCTACTTGGATTAGTTTCCTTATTCTGAAATCTAAATTTCTGGAAGCCCCTTGATGCAAATAGTAGTAATTTTATGTTATTTTTTAAAACATGCTAATGAGATTCAATTGAGTTGATTCCACTTGAATTAGATCATAATAACATTCAAGTCAATAAAAAAAATAACCCCATTGCATTTTCACTTGATTAGGTTAGGCATTTGATACATTAACTAGCTCATTAGTTCTTGAATTTTTAGATTTTAGACTAGTAATTTTCTGCTATTTTTTAGCATGTGTTCACTGGGGTACTTTTGAGGGATTCTACTTGGAATGGAGACTTAAGACATCCTATATAATAATAAAAACTGTCCCATCCAATTTTGATTTGATTTTCTTGGTCATTCGATGAATTATATCTTCTTGTGGAAAATCGTGTAACTTCCTGTAATAGCCTGTAACTTCTTGTAGCAGCACTTGTAACTTCCTATAACACTTTTTTAGCACATATATAATTGATCAGATTTTCTCAAAAAGCTTGGTTTTTTTTCCCTTAGGTTTGAATCATGGCCCCTAGGATCTAAATCTATGATTGAGGAAGAATAAACACCAATTAGGACATGCCTTTTTAAAAAGTATATTATGCCTATTTATTTGAATTCATGCTCTTAGGATTTCAATTACAATTTTTTGCTCTTTCCTAGGATTAATTTATTTACAAAGTAACATTTCCATTTATGCAATAAGTTTAGGATTTGATTTCGTTACGTTCACTCCATTACATTATGACAGTGAAAGAAGGACACATTATTTGCTGCACATATAGTGTCAATAACTCTTAATTTTGTACGAACCCCGGGTTGATAATTAAACTTGGTAGTCTTGGGAATTGCAGAATTCTTGTTGCAATACCGAGGCTCATCATACTTAACCAGCAATAAAGCCATGAAAAAACAATCATGTAAACAATAGTAAATAAAAAATTATGCTCATTGATCATCAATAAAAAATAACACATGTTAAGATATTAAGATATGAAAAGTACCAACCAAATTAAGGACTTCCACGTACCATTCGACCATAGATTGGGCTGAACCATATATTTCTTTCAACCAAACACCCTACACCATATTCCAAGCATGAATGTGATATCTCATGGAATAAACCAAATAAAACCAAACTAGGGCTTCCCGAGGCCAAACCACCTCAACCCTCAACTAGTGATTCCATCTCATGATCACACATCACTAACCATCACTAGATCGACTCTACCCAAGTTATCTAGGGCTCCAAATTGTTTTTTCCAACCCGGGTCCAGGACTAGTAACTCAATCCACAACTGTCGTAGGGTTCCAGAGCATTTATCCAATCAAAGCTCCAGGACTAGTAACTTAACCCACCAAGGTCTCTAGATCATTTGTCTAGCTAAGGCTCCAGGACTAGTAACTCAATCCAAGCCATTCCAGGTCTTCTAAAGCATTTGTCCAATAAAGGATCTAGGAACTAGTAACTCAACCCATAACCATAAGGAACATGAGCACCAATCATAAAACAAACAAGTGGAAAACCCACAACACCATGGTTATCCAAGAAATGACAAGGCTAGGAAAAACCATTGTTAATCGAGGCAATCAATCAAACTGTAGCTACTAATCCCATTGTCCCCTTACGCTTTCCTAATTTTCCTTTGCCTTATTTCTCCAAATCCACAGTATGCCACAATTCTCCAAGCAACTCTAAGTGTGCAAGAGTACAAAAGAGAGATAATAGAGAGAGAGCTCCAAGCTCAAACTGAAAAAATCCATGAACTGATCCTCAAAAGCCTTTTTATCATTAAGGCCTCTATTTTCTTCATTTTGGTTCATTTTTCCATTAATTTCCTTCTCATGCAAATACATGACCTTTCACCTTCCTTTTCTCTTATATTACATTCACATAAATAAAATTTCAATTAATGCCTCTTTGTCTTTGCCAGTTTCCTCATCCATAATAAACCAAAAGTGACACCCACTAGGATGTTTTGTCTACCATTCAACTTGGAATATGTGTCTCATGACCTTGGTCTTATATTTTTTTTACATGTAAATTCAACGAGTGGATGTTACATAAGCCAACACATAAATGGGACTTATATTCATTTGGAGTTGTCCTTTTGGAAATGCTTACAAGTTGATCTCCAACATTATAACTTACATCCTTTGACATGGACTTGGTCACTTGGATTGGAAAAGAATTCAAAGAGGAACAACCACTATAAAAAATTGTGGATTCATCAATCTTACAAGAAATGTATACCGAGAAAGAAGTACTAGTTGTATTCCATATTTCTCTTGCATGTGTAGAAGTAGATCCTGATTTGTAACCCGGGATGAAGAATATATCTTATTCTCTTGACACAATTGGAGTTGCATCACAAAATTGAAAAGTTTGCCAAGTTATACAACTTGTTCATTTGTTTACTCTATTTTATGGTTACTCCCAACTTCTAACTCATTATTCTATTTAGAGTATCCAAGTGGAGAATCCATGACATGCTACATATCCTCTCCATGTTATTTATTCCTTTATCTATAGGAAGAAATCTTTTGTTTCATGTCGAGTCTATTTAATGTTAAATTGAGGGTGCAGTTTGGTCCCCATTATTATTAAAGTAGCCTTCCAAGAGAATTTATTTATTTATAATGCAAATTTCAACTATTGTAGAGCAACAATGCCCATTTTTTCACTTTAATGCATATGTTTCATAATTTCATTTCATCCTATATTAAAATAAGAGTACATATTTTTCTTACTATAGATAAAATGATGACACTATATATCTGAGATCTATTTCGTATCAGAAACTTGAGATTTATTCCACAGACTCTAGCGACACTAATTAGTAGTGATTGGAACATTTGCAATCTTTTGGATTTTGTATTGTGGTGGAAGGAATACTGAGGCAAAGTAACAGGGACAGGTTGATGTTCTTGATAGTATATTATTTTTCTTAATGAATTAATAACAACTTTATGCCTCTATATTTGCATTTTCTATCAGAAATTGCAAATTTTTCCTTATAATGGCATTCTCTTGATGTGGTATTTTTTTCACACTATACTCTCTCGCACCTATGTATTGTGTAGCTTGTACAAAAACTTTCCTACACTATTATTTACTTATTCTCTAGATGTATTAAACTCAATTGTAGATGTTCCAAGTGATCGATTTGAATGTGACCTACTAATAATAAAAGAGTGTCATTTATTGTCCCTTAATTATTGTACCAGTGAGCCGTTAGTTCCATTATTGATCAACTTGATACTATGTCGAACTTTAATCATGGTAACTGTTTACAAACACCTGAATTGCGTGCAGCCTACTTTCTTTGCCTTTTCAGTACTCTATAAATATTACTCAATTTATAGTACTTGTGCTTACTACACTGCTAATATATGTAAGACATCATAAATGAAGAGTCAATTAAAATACTTTCCTGCTACACAAAATGGTTGTGCTTTACTCTTGTAATGATGCCATGCACAAAAAGTTATTGTACGGATTTCAAATGATGCTTATTGTTGGCATGATCAAATGACTCCATTGTAGAAAATATATAGAGAAGGATAGCTTCCAATCACCTACATTTAGCAGTATGTTTCTAACAATGTTCAATAACTATTGATGGAGCATTTTTTTTAGGCTTGGTCCATCTTCCTTGAACGTGGTATCAAAAATCACAACACATATCTATAATGTTTTGAATTAACACTACATAAAATTTTGAAATTCTTGATATTTTGGGTAATGGAATGATATTTTGGGTAATTCCATTACCCATTAACGATTAATAATTAAAAACATGAAGATTAATAGAGAAACCCATTACTAGCTAATAATTAAAAAAAATAAGATTAGTAGAGAAATTAAGCAAGATACTATTTTATAAATAATAACTAAAAACTAAATTTAGAGAAACATTTTAAAACAAAGTTAAGTAATATTTATGTTTTGCTTAAAAGTTATGATGAAAAAAATGATAAAACTATTAAAAAATGAGAATTAATTGTCAGGGTCATAATTATTATGAATAGGATAACCTTATTAAGGTTTTATTAAAAAAAGTGAAAGAAATCTAGAGATCTAAATTGTTTTAATAATAAGCATATTATGACAACCCTAAAATATTGTGGTCAACATTATTAGTTGTTTTTGTATTGATTGCTTTTATAGTAATTGTTATATGTGTATTAATAACAATTATGGGCTGCAGTCATACCTATATAACTTAATAGAAAATTGAGGGAGTTTAGATCTCTCAACTTCTCACCTAGTCTTAAGGAAAATTTGATTGCTAAAGGATTATTACTTTTATGAGCTTTTTATTTTATTTTAACTTATGAAATCGCTTGAGCATTTCTTGATAAATTGTCTTCATACAATAGAAAAATATGCCTTAATTTTAATGGAACTTCACATAGAGTAGCCAAATTTGGCAAGAGATGCTTGTGAGCCTAGTGTTATATTCAAATGAGCATCTCTTTCTCAAGTTTTTTTTTTTTCTAAATTTTTTTTCTCTCTCATTATTGGCAAGGAGCTAGATGATTTTTTATTTGATCCAATGTATGAGGGAGTTCATGAATCCATTTTTTATGGTTCTTGAGTGCAAAGGGTTTCTTTTCCTTCATTTTCTCTCTTCATATTTGTCATTTGTTGATTCTTATTCTACCTTGGTACTTTCTCCACTTCTCAAATGTCATATAATAATGGGTAAGTTGATGAGGGAGCAAGAAGGGGAAGGATACCATCATTACTATGCCATTGTTCTGGGACAATTAGGTTAGTGCAACTTTCTTTTTAAATTTACCTCCTATTATATTCTTTAGAAGATATATAGAAACTCAAATTTTAATTGTATTTCATTGTCTATTTATTTAACTCGATTATTGCTTTCCATGTTCCTGCTCCTCCTATCAGCGTTGCTTTACACTTCTTAATACTATTGCTAGTTGAGAGTGAATTTTACTACCATGATTATGAACAACATTTTTTTGAGCCGGTAGTTAATTCAAACCGTTATAACAACAACATTTTTTTATCTAGTCATAATGATAATAACACCTCTTCATTTGTACACATCACAAAAAGGGCAGGGCATTCCAAGTCCTATGGTTCTGATTGACTGATAGTCTTCCAATGTACCCATCGCAAACAGGGCAGGGCATTCGAAGTCATATGGCTATGATTGTAAATGTGTTAGAAAACCTGCACAGATGAGTCTAGTTAGTAAAGGTTGAACACACAAAATTGCAAAGAAAAAACACTAAAAGAATCAAAAGAACAAAAAAGAATGATTGATTCAGAAAATAAGCTACAATGCTCATGATATAGCATTACTGGGTGAAGATCCCAAGGTAATGTGCCATAGTGGTGGTCAATGAGAGGACTCAACACCTACAACAAGTTCTGGAGAGAGCTAGCCAGTTGTAGAGTGAAAGGAGGAGCAAATCAGGGAGTAAATCATGCAAAAGAACTAGCTAGTTACGGAGTGAAAGGAGGAGAAAATCAAGGAGTAAATCCTGTAGAAGAACTAGCCAGTTACAGAGTGAAAGGAGGAGCAAATCAGGGAGTAAATCATGCAGAAGAACTAGCCAGTTGTGGAGTGAAAGGAGGAGCAAATCAAGGAGAAAATCATGTAGAAAGGATCTTGCATGTAGTCCCATTCTCTAACTATGTTTCTGCATGTGCCAGTAATGAAGGTCCTAGTTGTGTAGTACCTCCAACACCCCCCCTGAACATCACTATGGGGTAAAATAGAAAATGGGCCTTGGCAACTAAGGCCAAAGGTCACCCAAAATACAGTGCAACTTGTACTAAACTTGAGGAAAGAGGGAAAAACTCGTGGGAACCCCACCCCACCCCCCCCGCCCCCTAATATAATTGTAATAAAAATAAAATAGGAAGAAAAGGTAGTTGCTAAGAAACTATGTCCTTCACTTCAAGACGATCGCGCAGAGAGTGAAACTTCTGCTCAATGAATGTCTTGGTGAAGATGTCTGCAGTCTATTCTACTGAAGGACAGAACTGCAAATCAATGAATCGATCATGTATTAAGTCTCTGATGCAGTGCATATGGATATCTATGTGCTTCCTCCACTACCATTGTACTAGACCCCTGCAAAATTTGAGAGTGCTCTGGTTGTCACACCAAATGATAGTGGGCTAATGGAACTAGACACCCATCTCAATGAGGAAGTGTTGTAGCCAGAGAGCCTGAATGGTGATGTTGGCTACTCCTCTATACTCGGCCTTAGCTGAAGAGAGAGCAATAGCAGCCCGCTTCTTGCTCAACAAACAGATAGGGCTAGACCCTAGACTGAGTGAATATCCAGAGGTGGACTTGCGATCAATGTTGTCGTCCACCCAATCAAAATCTGTGAAGCCTAGGAGATTTAATGCAGTGCTTGCTGCATATGTGAATCCCAAAGGTGATGGTGCCCTACACATATCGAAGGATGCGCTTGGCAGCATTCCAGTGTAGCTCATGCGGCTCCTGCATGTATTTGGAAACTTCCCCTACTGCATATGAGAGATCTGGTCTGGAGTGGGTGAGGTACAATAAGCTCCCCACTAGCTGTCGGTAGAGAGTACTGTCAATTAATGGAGTGTCACCTCGATCCTCAAGGTAGACCCCGGATAGAAACGGAGTCGGTGCTGGCTTGCAGTTAGTCATGTGAAATATCTCGAGGAGATCCCATGCATACTTAGCCTGAGAGAGTTTGATGCTTGTGGCATCCTAGTTGATCTTAAGAGCAAGAAAGAAGTGTAATGGACCCATGTCTGTCATCAAGAACCTATCATGCAGGGCCCTCTTGACTGCAGAAATGGCTGAAGCCGAGCTGCCAGTGATCAAGAGATCATCCACATACAAAAATAAGATAAGAAGAGAATCATGTGTCCTGAGCATGTAAACATTTGAATCAGACTTACATCTTTCAAAGTTTTGTGATAAGAGAAAAGAATCCATCTTTGCATACCAAGCTCTCGGGGCTTGCTTAAGGCCGTAGAGAGACTTCTTCAGTCTGCAAACCAAAGATGAATCCTGAATGAAACCATGTGGCTGATCCATGTAGATCTCGTCAGATAGGTCTCCATGAAGAAAGGCATTCTTCACATCCATTTGATGTACTTCCCACCCCTGGGCACACGCAATGGCAAGTGCAAGGCGTATGGAATCCATCTTTTCTACTGGAGCAAAGGTCCCATCATAGTCGATGCCATGCACTTGCTAGAAGCCTTTAGCTACTAGCCTGGCTTTCTGTTTGGTGATTTGCCCATTTGTAGCACTCTTGGTCCTGTAGACCCATTTGCATAGGACAAGTTTACTTCCTGAAGGAAGGGGGACCAGATCCCAGGTCTGGTTCTTGAGCAAGGAGTTATACTCCTCCTCCATGGCGGACTCCCAAGAGGGATGCCCAGCAACCTCAACATAAGACTGTGGATCAGAAGACTGAACCAAATGACATTGTCGGGATGGCATTGGTTCAGTGGTAGTGAGGGCAAGAGGAGGCTCAATAAACTTTGAGCTAGTCCCCCACGGATTAGAATTATCACCCACAAGACCATTTCTAGCAACTAGGTGGTCTTGTGCATATATCTCACTTAAGCTCCTTGTTCTCTGATTTAAGACAGGGGAAGTTGATGCACTACAGGAAGCCCGATCTGGGCTTGGATGTGGATCATCATATGAATGCACTGGACTTGTAACTAAAGACTCTATCTCTGCATTTGCATGCTCTACCTCAGCATCTACATGCTCTGTATCTGCATCTAAGTGTACTGAGTCATCATCTCAATCATGAGGTAGATAAAAGGTGTTTGAATGTGGCAATTATGGTGCATGTGAGAGACATTCCTCAAATTGGACACATCGATCAATAATGAGTTTATCCATAGAGGAAATCAGGAGTCGGTATCCCTTCACACCATTAAGGTATCCAACAAAGATGCACTCAACGCTCTGTGGATTAAGAACTTTCCTCTTTTCAGAGGGGATCCTAGCCCATGCTCAGGGACCAAAAACACGGAAGTGAGTGACCTCAGGTTTAGTGCCGCTCCAAGACTCAAAGGGGGTCTGATCCTTGACAGATCTATGAGGAGATCTATTCTGCATAATTAAGTGCTTCAGCCCATAGCTTATGAGGTAGTGACTTAGCATGCAGCATGCAGGAAGCCATCTCTTTGAGAGATCAGTTCTTTCTCTCAACAACTTCATTCTACTATGGAGTGAATGGAACTGTGTGCTGCAACTATATGCCGGACTCAAGGCAAGGGTTCTGAAGTGTTGTGTTAACATATTCCCCCCCATTGCCTGTACAGAGGGCTTTGATCTTTCTCTCTGACTGTGTCTCAACTAGTGCTTTGAAATCTTCAAAGTGTGCAAAAACTTCAGATTTTGCCCTCGGAAAATACACCCAAATATACCGTGAGAAATCATCAATAAATGTAAGCACATACCTTTCTTTGTTGATGCAAGGATGAGGAAAAGGCCCCATGAGATAACTATGGATTAGATCTAGAGGAGAGGATGCTTTGTGAGTCTTGCTGGTGTCAAACTTTTCTCTAGGATGTTTGCCAAGGACACACCCTTCACAAACTCCTTTGGAGAAACTGATATTTAACAAGCCTTCCACCATCTCATGCTTGCTTAGTTGCTGCATATACTTGTAATTTAAGTGACCAAACCTCTTGTGCCAAAGCCTACTACTATCATCATCATGTGTAAGCAATAAGGAGGATTCATATTCAATAAATTCAGAAAATGTATACAGTCTAGCTCCATTGCTTATCTCACCGGTTGCAATTTTGGAGCTACTATGTAGGTCATGTATGTTCACTACATCTAGAGTGAATTCCACTCTCTTTTCAGTGCCAAAATGAGTGATCTGATAAACTGAAAGCACGTTTACCAAAAGTTTTGGAACATGAAGCACATATTCAAAGCTTCCGTGTAAAAGTTCCACTCTACCTTTTCTGGTGACCTCAATAGGTGAATCATCTCCCATGAGGATGGTAGGTCCTTTGTATGCATCCAAAGAGGAATAGACTTCCTTTGCAATAGCCATATGATGTGATGCACCAGAATCTATAATCCATGCATCAAGGGAAGAGTTAATTACAACTAAAGCATGATAATTGTTACCTTTCCCGTGTGGCAGATCCTCAATTTTCTTCTTAGCGCCCTAAGGGATGTGGTCCCCAGGGTTGTGCTTCTGAAGGTTTTCGCCAGTTGGTCAATTTGTTTCTTCATGCAGGAGGATTCCGAATGGAATCCTTCGTGATAGTAAGTGAATTTGTCTCCTTTCTTCCCTTTCTCATTTCCAGAGCCGGAGGAGTCATTGAAGGGCTTGCTGTACCCTTCCTTCTTTGGATGGGAATGCGCTTTTCCCTTGTCTTTTTGCTACTGATTTTTCCGATTTGAATCAAATTTGTGATTTTTATTGTGGCTGCCATCATGCACAGCAAGTGCATGCACTTTTGGAGGTTTTATTTTCCCCATGCCAATGAGTTTATCTTGCTCAAAAGTGAGGGACTCCATGAACTCTTTGAGAGAAGGCATAGTGTAGGATTTACCTGTTCTAAGCCTTATTGAATGAAATGTAGACACAAAGATGGAGTATTCTGGTCCGATCTTTGACATAATAGAGAGAACTTAGCAACTCTCCTCCTTGGATTTGCCAATTCCACAACCCTTGAGTTGCAGCAATAGATCATTATATTTGGTGAAGGAGTCTTGAATTCTGTCATAGTTCTGTGGATCCAATGAGAGAAGCTCCACTTCGAGCAGATGTCCTTTCATCTCATCTTGTTTCCTGTAGAGTTCTTCAACCTTTTTCCAAATCTCATTGGGAGTATTGCAGGCAGATAGATGAAACTGCAACTCTCGAGAGATGCACATACATATGGATCCGTGGGCCTCATCCATGTGGTTGAGGTACTTGGATTTCTCTATGGGTGAAGTGTGTTGCACTTCTGCAGCCATGGTAATCATGTACAACCCTTTCTAATGAAGATATCAACACATTTGGTCCTTCCATTCATGATAGTTGTATAGTGTTAGGATCGATTCTTTTGGAAACTCCATTTTTCTGTCGATCTTTGATCTCCAAGATGTAATACCTGCAAAATAAAGTACTGGTGCACCTTTTATCTAGAAACCTATTGGCTCTGATACCATGTAAATGTGTTAGAAAACTGCACAAATGAATCTAGCTAGTAAAGGTTGAGCACATAGCTTTGCAGAGCAAAAACACTAAAAGAATCGAAAGAATAAAAAAGAATGATTGATTCAAAAAATAGGTTACAATTCTCATGATATAACATTACTGGGTGAAGATCCCAAGGTAATGTGCCATATTGGTGATCAATGAGAGGACTCAACACCTACATCATGTTCCGGAGAGAACTAGCCAGTTGCAAAGTGAAAGGAGGAGCAAATCAGGGAGTAAATCATGCAGAAGAACTAACCAGTTGCGGAGTGAAAGGAGGAGCAAATCAGGGAGTAAATCATGCAGAAGAACTAGCAAGTTGGGGAGTGAAAGGAGGAGCAAATCAGGGAATAAATCATACAAAAAGGATCTTGCATGTAGTCTCATGCTCTAACTAAGTGTCCGCATGTGCCAGTAATGAAGGTCCTAGGTGTGTAGTACCTCCAACACTGATTGACTGATAGTATTCCATTGTAAGCATCACAAAAAGGACAAGGCATTCCAAATCATATGGTTTTGATTGACTAATAATCTTCCGATCATGAGTTTTCAGATATATGTATTCATATCTTCTTTCTTATTTGTATCTAGGAACTAGTTTAGGAAAGAAACTCATGTTTTAGCCATAGCACTCCATTCAGAATACTTCAGAGTAAATGAGGACAACGTGACTATACACGGTCACCATATATTGGTTTTGTTTACTTTAAGAATTTCAAATTAGAAGTGAGTTCAGTTTTGTTTATTTTGAAATTTTGAAAATAAACTTAAATGGAAGAGCAAAATTTACTTTAGGGAAAACGACTTTATAAGTGACTTACGTTTTGAATAATTTATAAATCGCACAATAAACATAAATGGTAGAGTTAGAAGCAAGGTCAGGTATTAATTTTGATATATCTATACAACGTACAATACTTTGGACAAGTACTAATGGTTAATTATAAAAGAATAATATCAAATGTAAATGATATAGATGTATGAATAGTTAATGATTTAATAAACCCTGATTTATATGTACAATGCATGTATGTAATAATAATTATTAAAATAATAATAAATTAAATATAATTAATAGTGAAGGTGGTTTTGAAGTGATTATTTTGGGTTTGCAGTATGTTTTTGGTTTAAAGAGAAAGGTTAACAACCTAAGATTCAAAGGCATTTTATAGGAGTGAAAGTTTGCTTCTTTATGGATCACCAGCAGGTTATTTTAGGTGGCCTGGTTTTTCTTGAATAAGATTGATGAATTAGTCTACTTTAGCTAAAAACAGCCAGAAATAATTATCCTCCTTGCTGGTTTCACAACTAAATTATGATAAATTTTCCAGACTAAAAAATTAGCAATTTTATTTTTCCTGGCCTTAATAATATATATCTCTAATGTTCTTCGAATTCTTGTTATCATCTGCTCCGGTCTCCTCCGCTTCTATGAATGCCAGAACCTTTGGTCATATACTTATTCTCATGTTATTCTCAAACACATGAGCGAATCTTAAACCTCTGGATGCGCAGAAAAATGGCACTCCTTTCGGACCATTCATCTGGCGTATGTAAGGATTAGAATTTGCATATTCTGAAGTGTTATTTGCATATCTTTCCAAATTTCAAATGGGTGGATCCAGTTCTGTTTGCACGCTTCCCTTGATGGATTCTGAATGGAAAAGAACCGAACTCATGAACATCGAGTTAGGATAACCTCTGAGCAGCAACATTTTGGGTGCAGGAGGGAATGATAGTTTTAATTTATTCCATAGACAATTAATTGATGGCAAGTACAAGAAGTCAGGATCTGAGTTGTTGTTGGATGTGTTTGAAGAAAGAATAAGTAAATCAGCGTTGGGTTGTGAGGCAGAAGCAGTGGGGTTCAAATGCATGGGCAAGGGCCAAAATGCCCCACATGTTTGAGTGCGAATAGAGGAAGATGGCTTTCATGACCGAAAATTAGTGGTGCACATGGGCCTTGACATTGGCGATGACGATCTGATTTTGCTTGGCATATTGGGTTGAATGGGCAATAGCCTCAATCACCCAAATAAGGGCTAACAACCACTTGTCAGTCACCAACTAATGGCCGTATATATTCCTATCCTGCATATATCAATTAGAGATCAGGGAAGCCCAAATATTGAGGGGCTTCAAGGATTGTACCGTTATTCTACCACCTTGTTAATATGATTGTTTTAAGATGTTATTTTGATTCTTTTAAAAGTCAAGCAAATTCTTGGCCATAGAAATGATCAGTGATTAGTTTACAAAGCAAATCAGTTAGTTTTGGTCCGAACTGAGCAAACTGTGATTAGTATAAAAAGAAAATCAGATAGTTTTGGTCCGAACTGAGCAAATTATTATGCAGTTGACTTATCAAAGGAAAAGAATCGTGTAAGGAATTCAATATTAATGTGATAGTCATAAAATAACATAGTGAAATTAAAATATTTGAATTTAAAATATATGTTTTATAAATAATTTATAAAAAAATTTATATTTATGATAATTTTTTTATTAATTTTTTTTTCAACCTGTGGAAGGATTTTAGAATACAAATCAGACTGACTTATATATGGAAAGGATAGAAAAATATTTAAATATTATTATGAAAATCTAGAAACTATATCATTGTTTCTTTTAATAATATGTGGTATTCCGGAGAATTTAAATTTATTTGATGATAAATGTCATTTCTTAAAAGCATGTCATAGAAAGTTTATCTTATTAAAATTTATATTGATACTGCGGTGAAAGAACATTATTTCTAAGAGTAAGAGTTGGTGATGTATTATATAGTTGAAATATTGAGTGAAATGATAGAAAAGGTATTTAAATATTCTTATGAAAATCTGGAAATTATATATGTTTTCTTGAGATTTTAAATTTATTAGATGATAAATGTATCATTTCATAAAAGCATGTCATAGAAAGTTTATCTTATTAAAATTTACATTGATAGTTTCTAAGAGTAAGAATTGGTAATATATATTTTTTTCCCGTAGAAAAAGTCTTAATTTTATTCATTTGAAAAATTACATTTTGTAGATGCTTAAGCATATGCAGATGGTGGTTGTCCATATGTAGATGGTGGTTGTCCATGTAATGACAGGAGAACAAGATTACAATATAGAAAAGAAATGAATAAATTCCAGCTGGCCTATACTTTTTTGCTTTTTTTCTTCTCCATCTTTCACTAACCTTCAGAGTTGGGGGTGGGTGCAAGTATCGCTATCTGGTTTTCCATTGCATTTATTGGATGTTCTTTGTCAGATTTCGATCCTTGAGATCCGTGAGTTCGTTTCGTGCCACTTACTTCCAGCTGAAATTCTTGTTGTTGTTTCATATTCTCTGGCCCCAGATGGGTATCTGGTGTATTTTCTTCCTGTGTATATTTTTGTCCCATTTGTATGTCAGGTTCTCTTTGTTTTCCTGTAGGGTCTGTCTGCATGTCCTCTTCTTCTCGCGAGCATGTCCTCTTCTTCTCGCCAGTTGGCATGCTACCACCCATTGGCCTTTTTTTGTTGTTTCTTATTCCCTTTGGGATCCTTTTTGACCAATGGGCAGGTGTTTTGAAGATGCCCTGTTTGCATGCAGCTGCGGCATAGTCAAGTGGTTGTGTACTTAGTGTATCATTATAGTTCAGTGTAATGTGATCAAGTAGCCCCCAACTCAGGTCCACTTCTACACATATTTTGGCAAATGTGAAAATTCCCATGTGAACTCTATCTGCATCTATTTTGAGGAATTTCCCAAGGAGTTCCCAATGGCTGTTAAAACTTTGTGATGCCAGAAGTGTAGAGGGAGGTTATGAAGCCTCACCCAAACAGGCATTGTTGAGACTTTCATAATATTTGCATCAAAATCGGAGAACCAGGGGATGATGAAGAGGCCAGCATTGCCCCAAAACCAAAGCCCTTGATTGATGATATTGTCACGTTCTTGTTCTGTGTTGAATCTAACTATGAAAAAACCTTTTGAACATAGGTGAATTTCACAGTTAGGTGAACATGTGGAGAGGATCCAGTGATGTAGAGCATCGGATTTTGGCCAGAAGCCATTAAATCTACAAATAACAGCATGTGTGGATAGATCAGTTACCTCAGGCAAAGTTACTTGGAGCATTGCAGATTCCAGTTTTTGTTCCACAATATAGGGACCTAGTAACTCTAGTGTTGGTGCTGGTGTTGGTTTGTGTTGCATTTTTTCCTTTCCTTTTACAGCGTAGCGAAAGGAACCTGTATTTTTTGAACTAGCTCCATTGCTTCCACCACGCAATCTCAAATTAAGAATGATAATTGAATCATTTCTGATACCATATCCCTGAAATGTAGGGCTATCCTATAGACTGCGACCTGTATATATCAGGTTTTGGTATTTTGTAGGAATTCCGAGTTGTATCTGGATTTCCTTCTTTAAATCTTAAATATTCAGCCCCTTTCTGAGCGGCATGCAGTGATGTCTGCCCCCTATCAGTTTGATGAAGATTGGTATTCGGTCTTCGCCCATACTATTTGGGTTTCCCTGTTGCCTACTCTGTTCTATGATATGGGGCTGTGATCCAGAGCTGAAAGGAGATTTTTTGTTGTCAGGTATCCAAATTTGGGTTTGGTATAGACTATTCTATTCATTGAGCATCAGATCTATTTGGTCGGTGGTGGATCTGAGGTTTTTCACTGTATTCTGTTTACCATTCTGTTCTTCTTCAGCACATTTGGCTATCTTGGCAATTATAGACCCCAAAACTGTGCTGCATGTTGCGATCCATGGCCTAAAGAACGCTGTTGCCTTGTTATTGATATCAACTCAGATTCAATTTGCCCATCTGTCAATTTCTTATGGAGGCTGCATTCTATTCCGTTATAGCCCCATTCTTGGGTTGCCAGTGCTTTGATGACACCGATCTCTGGTGCAGAAAGACTCATAAAGAGGGAAAAACCCATGATCAGGGCAGGGTATTTATCTTCATAATTCTGCAATGGCTTCTTTATCCCCAAAGGGGCGGCACTTTCGTCTCCCTCATTGGCTACCGCAGAGCACACTGTCAAGGGCATGATCCATAGTCGTCTCAAAGGCTTATTATAGCCGATCGATTTACCAGCTATAAACTCCGACAGAGGGGCCACGGCATGCAGCGGAGCCGGCTGGGTTTCCACCTCCGAGCTGCTTAAAACCCTTATCTTTAGCAGAGAATAAGAAACCCCTGCTCTTGACGGCACAACATTAACCAGTGATAATCGTGTGGATTCAGGGTGTTGGTTTAAGGACTCACTGGAAGTTTTGCGGCCGCAAGAAGATTGGATCGAAGCCATTGCCGTCGCGGAGGAAAAACCTTCGCTCCTCGAAATCTTTTTCCTAATCAAACGTCTATCAAAATTGGTGATATATTATATAGTTGGAATATTATACTTTGAAAATTTTAAGTAAATTGAGATAAGAATATAAATAATTAAATTAAATTATTAGTTTTAAAATTAAATTTATTATTAAAAAGTAAGAAAAATATATTATAAATTATAAATAAAAATTTATTAAATTTATTATTTAATAATTTTTTATATATTAGATATATATTACATCTACATAATTTATTTAGTTTAAAAAATTCATGTTTTATATTAATTATATAGTTATAGAATTGTATAATGATTGTTTTCTTTACGGTAAACAAAAATATAGAATTATGAATGTTTTACATTATTTGAAATCTAACTATCTTTTCTTGTTTAATGTCACTACTATGTAGTCTAGTTACCAAATTTGGTCCAATTTGGTTCATGAATTAATATGGCTATTCAAAATTCGATAAGGTGCAAGATATATTTGTTTCACGAATTAATATAGCAAGGCCAGCTTAGATTTTTAAGCAAAAGTATAAATTTCCATTTGGTTTACAGAACCCATTTATTTTTCCAAAACCCCTTCAGTATTGGAGAAATGACATAGGGTTACCGTCTATAAATAATAATGTTCGGTTAATTCTTTATGCGATAAGAATCTGTATAGGAGATGCGTGAGCAGTGCTTACCAGGATATTTGTAAAAATCTGGACATGCGTGAGCAGTGCTTTAAGGAAATTTGTAAAAATCTGACTTTAGATGTATACAATAATACAGAATAGGCTATTCAGATAATGATTGTTTGCAAAATAAAAGAAGAATATAAGTGTTATAGGTCTAATTTTATTAGATTTAAATAAAAAATTGTAGTCAGAAATTTTATAATTTTTTGAAGGTAAATTTTTTTTTATGAAGATTTTAAGTGTATTAATATAGAATAATAGATGTGATTATTATAGATTATAAATTAGGGTTTTGTTTCATTTGATTAATGAATAATTAGAAATTAAGAATACAAGTGTATATTTTGAAAAAGCATTTGCATACGCTTATTATATGGTTATTTTAAATATAGAATTTTTTGTAACCTCAAATTTATATTATTCATTGTAATATGGAATTTGCAAGGAAATAGAGTTAATATTGAGAATTATATAACTTATTATGTAATTGTTTTTATGGACGAATACAAAAATTCTCAATATGACATTTTAAATGTAAAATTACATGATTTCATCTAGTGTATAATTTTATTAACAATATTTATAATTGAAAACAATTTTAAGATAGTTTTTCTAGTTTTTAATGTTAGTTTTTCTAGTTTTCAATGTTATATTATCCATTTCAAAGTTTTAAAATATTAGAAAAATAATATATTTGAATAACTATAAAGGGTATACCTCCAATTTTTTTATTGAATTTTTTTTGGGTATTGAATCCCAATTCAAACTTGAATTTGGTAACTATGCTATGTAGTCAAATATTGTTTTGATACATTAGAATATATTTGATTAGTCAAATTATATAAGTTTAATTAGTGAATAATTTAAAATATTTTTTAAATCACTGCATTTGTAACTAAACTGTAGCTAAAAATTTCTTCAAATTTATCAATTCATTTTAATGTAAAAATATAACTGAAATTTTAAATATATAAATGTTTAATAAAGTTCTTTTATTTCAAATAGTTTCATCTTAACAAATATCATTTTAAACAAATCAACTAAAAACTTCATAATAATTTTTGTAATAATGTAATGTAAACATTAAAAGATAGACTTGGAATAATACTTATAATAGTATATAAGTAGAATTGGGTTGCTGGAATTTTGTTGAGAGATTTTCTCAACAATATTCTCCTTATTCCAAATATATTGGACCTCATGTGACATATGACTTGTAATTTAACTTTTAGATGTAATATATAAATTTATTTGTGAATAATTTGGATACACATATGCTCCTTATATTTCTTTGTTCGTATCACAGTCTCTATGGGCTTGACTCCCTCCAAAGAGAGCCCAGAGAAATGGAAAAGTTCTAAGGTTTTGTTTTTTGTACATAGCTCAATGTAGGTGTGTTGATGCGTCAGAGTATTTCTTTTTTGATTGTCGTGTTGAATTTGATAGTTCTTTTGTGCTTGTTGGGTGTGATCGCGTCCAAAAATTGGTATCTGTTATAGCGGTAGGTGTGTTGATGTGTCAGAGTATTTCTTTTTTGATGGTCAGAGTGTTGAATTTGATAGTTCTTTTTGTGCTTGTTGGGTGTGATCGCGTCCAAAAATTGGTATATGTTATAGCGGTGCTTCTGGTCGAGTGTAAGGGATTCCCGAGGACATTAACATTGTGCATACCTGCGTGGAGATCAACGCAGTATGGAGAAGTCAATGAACCAATGTTGCAGTTGTAGAGCAGACCATTAACCCACGGTGCTGGTGTACTCTGTGATTGATGCGAATATTGGACAGGAGACAGCAGGTGGCTCATTCGTTTCTTTGAACCGAAATTTTTCTGCGAGGAGATCGCAGTAAGACATTTGTACAAACATGAACATCTCGGGGTCAGAGACTATCTTTGGAACAAAATGTATACTTCGCCGCACTCTAGGATCGAGAACTACCTCTTCCAGATTTTCTATATGCTTGTACACAAGTACAACCCTTCTCTTGACAAATTTGTCATCGACATGTGCACTAAATCTCTCATGATTCCGCTTAAAGCACATTAGTTTCTTATGGCAGAGGCCGAGGATTCCGAGACCACTGAGGGGATCAGCCGAATCCCGGAGAAATGTCAGATGGTTGCCACTTTGATGGGGTAGTGGCCGCCCCTTGTCAGGCCTCAAAATAATCTACCTAGTCCTGGGAGCCGAAATCGTGTATTGAATAAACTATTTTCTTCGAAACAATGACTTCTGTCTCTTATAATTCCATGAATACAATTACAAACATCATCAATTTCATAATACGTGGTGGGAGGCAAATGGCCGATACGTGCCAAGTTAAAGAAAGACTATACGACCCCATAATTTCTCCGAACTCATAGCCATTGCTCCGAGGGCTAGGTTTGACTCTTTCTGCTCCCTTACGCAGCAAAATCCGCATGTGATACTTTTTTTTTAGTTGGTCAGCAGGAGTTTAGCGAATCTGTTTTATTCATCCATTAAAGTTGTGCTGTAGTGGGATGAAAATTATAGGATGTCATGTTATTGGTTTAGTTGTAAGAAGAGTGAAAGTGCAAACTTACAATGTGGCAAAATAACATAATTTAAATTAGTAGTTTTTGAAGTTCTTTGCTGTTCAGAGAATATATGAATATATGATTAATTTAATTGTGTGAATTTGTTATGCATGTATGAATTTTGTTGTGCTTTGGGCTTCAAAATCATCAATTACAAGTTATGTTATGAGCCCTGTGTGTAGAAAGGTCATTTGAATAATGGATTGCTAGATACAATGCAATATTGAGATTATTTTTGCATTAGTTATACAAAGTTCATCAAAGATGGTTAGAGATGATTATGTCTTAAATGAATTGAATGGGAAGCTTGAAGATTGTGGTGGTGAAAAGAGCTTTGTGGATTTAAGTGCCGAGGAAATTTGACATGAACTGTAATTTGTTATTTTTATATTAACCTTTGTAATAATATAATGTAAGAATTAAGGGGGGCTTGGAATAATGCTTACAATAGTATATAGGTAGGATTGGGTTGTTGGTTGCTGGAGTTTTGTTGAGATATTTTCTCACCAATATTTTCCTTGTTTGAAATCTGCTATATCTCATCAACACTATTTATGTGGCTTGTAATATGCCTTTGTGTGTAATATACGAATTGATTTGTGAATAATTTGTACACATGTTTGTTCCTCATATTTCTTTGTATTCATGAATACAAAGGCTCTTGTTTTAAATATTTGTATAAACAAAAATATTAATACAATGATATGAAATATTTAAGGGGTGTATATTGGACTTGGGTTTATATAAGAACATGTTAAAGACTTCACTCTTGAGTTTTAAGAAGTATATCCTAGTGCGTCTGAAGAAATCATCAATGAAACTTAAGAAATGCTTGTAGCCAGAGAATGAAACAACTGCAACTGCACCACATAAATCACTATGCACAAGTTGTAAAGGGGCTAAGGCGTGCCAAGAGGCACATTTTTCAAAACTATCCCGATGATGTTTTCCGACTAAACATCCAGAACAAACACCATCTCTGCAATATACCATAAGGGGACCTATCACCATATTTTCTTTACATAGATTTTGAAGGGAGCGATAGTTTAAGTGACCAAATCGCTCATGCCAAAGTTTGCTTACTTCATCATTATGAGCAGCAAATACCAAAGGAAGAGTTGATGACCCAAAGTTGTTAAATTTATACAACCTTGTAGAATCATCAGCAATGCCAGTAGATAAATTCTGTCTAGGATCTCTTAGGTCCTTAACTACAACATCATGAGGTGAAAATTCAACGATTTTATCTTCACATAAATCAGTTATCTGATATACAAATAGGAGGTTGCAGAATAAGGTTGGAACACATAATACATCATTAAATTGACCATTGTCTAGATGAACAATTCCAGTACCTACAACACTAAGAGATCTATCATCACCAACATATATATTTCGATTACAAAAATTGCAATGTCTATTAGTCTTCTTCCCTTTGCTTTTATTTTCCTTATCATTTCATTGAATTGATTTTTCATTTTGAGAATGAAATTGCTTAGGACCCTTGTTCAATTTAGGACCATTCTTTCTAGGATATTACTTCTTAGGATTCTTTGAATTTAGTTGTTGCTGGGCAACTAAGGCTTTCTTAGAAGAGTTTCCAAGATTAAAAAGACCAATATGTAAGAGTTTTTCTTGTTCTATTATTAAATAATCACAAAATGAATCAAAAAAGGGGGACTTGTAGTCTTGTCCTTGAGAAATAAAGGCTTTTCTAGTAAAATGGAAGGTGGAAACAAACATAGAGTAGGCTAGTCCCAACTTAGTAAGAATGGAATAGATAAGACTACCATATTCTTTCTTAACCTTAACACCTTCCAAAAGAAATCTAAGGGTCTTGAACTTGGACAAAATTTCTTCAATGGAAGAAAAATTATTGGAGTCCAACGTAAGCAACCCATTTTTGAGTTAATGGGCTCTAATTTCATTTTTAATTCCAAAAACTTTAGTGAGTTGTTTCATTGCTTCATTAGGGGTATCAAGTTTTGCAATATGGAATCTAAGGTCTGGAGAAGTAAACATCCCTATAAACCCATGTCCTTGATGTTGCATTTTTTCCCATTTGGTTTCCTTATCTTCATCTCTAGGTTTAGTTTCTTGATCTAAGGCTATTCTATAAAAATCTTTACTTCTAAGTAAATCCACAATGTAGGACCACCATTGGAAGTAGTTGGCGTTGTCAAGAATAACTTGGCATGCAATTTCCATTTTAACAGAAACTGAAACTGTAGATGCTGAAACTAAGTGTTCCAATGAAAATATCTCAAAAAATTAGGTAGATTAAAAAAAACAGCTCTGAAAACGGCTTCCGGATGAAGAAGTTGTGGTTTTTTGAAGAAAACTTGTTGAAGGTGCCGACGAAGTGTATGAATGTGCGGAAGTGAATGATAATGTTATATTAAAAAAAAAGAAAAAAACCCTCTTTACAAACTTAATCTAATTAGTTCACTTAAACAAAACAAAACAAAACAAAACAAAAAATTATGTGACCCACTTTTATAAATAAGTGAAAATCACTTTTACAATGGTACTTTATGAGCTACCTACTAAATTGTAACTTAAATAAAAAATAAAGAGACTTTAGAATTATAAGTGACTCACTTTTTATAATGGGTGAGAACACTTTTACATAAAGTAACTTTAAAACATAATATACATGTGCTTTTTGAAAAAGTAATTCAATAAAATAAAGACTTGAACTCAAGACCTCTATTATCATAAAGTAACTTTGGACCAAGTGAGCTAGTTTAAAATGTTAGTAATTTTTGGGAAAGAGGAAGTTTTTTTTTTCTTTTTTAGTCGCTAAAGTTTTTGGGTGTGTGCTTACTTGAAAATACTCTTTTTGCCTACAAAACAAAAAGCCACACAACCCAACACAGACATACAAAAAAACCAAACCTTATAACTTGAAGTTAGCTTTTGTCGTAAATTAAATATTTTCCTCAATGTTTCTGATTTTCCGAGATCACACTAAGGCGCAGCGGAAAAGAGCATATGCATGAAAAAGATCCTTCCTTTTTGTTTCTGATTTGCCGAGATTGCACAAAGTCACGAAGCAAAGAGCATATGTAGAAATGAAAAGTATAGATCTGGTAAAAAATAGAGAGATAAATGAACTGAAATAAATAGAAAGATAAATAACTAAAACTGCAAATAAACATTGTATACCTCCAGATCTTAAAAATGGCATAGCTAGGGCTACTAGAAAACTTTTTGCATGAAACAAAAAGGGTTCCTCACTGGAACAGATGCTTCTAACACAATAGAATGGTCCTCTCAACCCAAAAATAGTTAGAAACAATAGATATAGGAAATGACAGTCAGATGCAGTTGTACCGGCTTCCAATTTGGATCACCAACGGTTGCGGCCCTCAAATAACTCTAATACCATGTAGGAATTTACAGGGTAAGTTCCTCAAATAAAACGTCAGACGACACCGCTCACAAATAGATCACAGATCAATACATCAGTGTTCTTGACGTGGTTAAAACCCTCAAAGAGGGAAACAATTCATGGCCTGAGCCAACACGACCACTTTAGGCAATTTATTGATAAAAGAAGGAAAATTTACATAAGCTTATCTTATGAACAGTCACCCTACAAATGATCCTCCATGCTCTTTAAATAGAGATCATGGACCAATCGGGTGTTAAGCCACAGATCAAGTGTCGATAATACCAAGAAAAGAATGAACTGTCATATCACTTCATGTCTAGAACATATTATGATTGTCGGATTGTAAGTTACAAAAGTACATAGTAAAAAAACACACTTTACCTAACTCTACACTAGACCAAGTTATACTTAACTATTTCTTATGTGTCGAAATACCCTAACACTTCAATCTTAAAAATTCAAAATAAGCAACATCATTTTTCACTTTGAAAAAATAGGTTTGCTTATTACAAATTCAACTTATTCCAAATTATGGAATAGCGAAATATTTGCTAAAATTTAATCAATTCCACGTTATGGAAAGGTGAATCATTGGCTAAGTACAACTAAAGTTGAGCCTGTCCTTTTATTTCCTTTTGTGCTAGTGGGGTCAACACACTTGGTGAGCTAGCCCGTACACACATTTCCATTTTTAACCATTGGCCACACTCCTCATTGTCATCATC
>APFE030956761.1:40606-53217 GCA_000404065.3 Pinus taeda | reverse complement strand
CCCCCCCTCACACCCAACATTTCCACATTGCATGGAAGGGTAAGTGAATTGCACTTTTACTATTCAAGGGTGGTCAAGTTTACTAGCCACCTTCATCCCATAAAAACTTATTCCTCGTTCATCAAAACATTCTTTGAACCAATATGAACTTAAGAGAAGAGGCAAGGAGTGTGATACCTGGGCCTACATGTGATGTCAATATGCTATAGATGCATGCATGTTGTTGCTGAACCAACGATTGATTTGTTGGCCTCTGGAGGTGTTATCTTCCATGCTCTTGTTTCATGCAGTGGTCCTCTTTTGATCAAGACATTTTAATGGTATTCTCTCATAGGTTTTTGACTGGTGAAATCCTTTCATACAGGTTCTTCCAGTGTCCAATTTTTTGTTGTTGGATTGGGTTAGTGACCTTGCAAATTCCTCTCAAGGATGTTGCAGCTTCCTCAGATCTCAAGGATGGCCAAATCTTCATTATGGTGCTACAAAATTCTTTTTCCTCTGGGTTTGTGGAGGCTACTACAGGATTGGTTTCCTTCCTGTAGAAGTCACACAACCCCTTCCAAAACCACAACTACCTTCATGAAATGCACTCAGTGACTTGGATAATTCATTGTGAGCCTATGGAGATTGATTGGAAACTTTGATGGTGGTGAAAACTTGTGAAGAAGGGGTGAAAATAGGGCCTTTTTATGAATAGAGGTGGATTTTTGGAAAGGAAAGCAGTTAAATGGTGTGGGTGAGAGGTGAAGGAGGTGTGGTGAACCTATCCTATCATTTCCAAAAGGAAAACATGAAATTTGACCCCTTTCCCAGGGTTGATCTCAATCCCATAGCAATTCTGATCATCATGTAGTAGTTAAGGACAATCCTATAACATTGTAGGATTGAGGCAGAATTGAGTGTAGTTGCTTGCTTGATGATGGAGGGGTGTAAGGATATGGACGGAATAATTGAGGAGATGTGGGAGGCTAGTTTGGGAGATGGAAAAATGGGATGTGAGACCATTTCCTTCGAATGTTGTCCCTTTGATTTGTTGGAACCATGCAAAAGAAAATTGTTAGCAAAACTTATGTAAGGGCCCTTTACCTTTGTGTGCTTCATCCTTTGTTTCATTTTTTTTCTTTTTTTTATGAGCCCTACACACTACCTCTAAAGAGCTTTTCAATCTATAGACCTGCCCCAAGTGCCTTAGACAAGGTTTTCACTTGGGGATTTTTTCATTTTCTTTTTTCATTTTCTGCTCTTTGGCTACCTCATGGAGGTTTTCAACCTTGGAGTTGGCCTTAGATTCCTCGTGGAGGTTTTCACCTAGGCCCTTTATTTTATTTTCTCTTTTTCTTTTTTTTTTTTTCTTTTTCTTCTTTTCTTTTTTCTGCCTTCTTGTGATGATCAGAGGCTGGATGAACTGAGGGTTATGAGATCCCCAATTACATTCATCTCCTTTCTTTTTGATATAGTAAACTCCTCATTTTATAGAGGCCTTTTGTATAATTTTAATCGGTAACCATTAACTAGAAAGGGAATGCCTTCCTCATCAATTGTTGTTAGTTGGACAAATCCATTCTCATACAATTCTTCCACTAGATAGGGGCAAACCACCCTCTTGAAAATATCATATAGAAAGGCCCAATCATCCTCTTGAAAATACATTTCCCTAGTATTTTTATCATGTCAGATCTTCCGAATACCCCAATGTGCATCAGAGCCTACAATCTGAACTCATCCAAGCCATTTAGCTGAAGCAACCTTTGTTTTTTTGTTGTATTAATGTCTAAATACAATTGTGTTTCCATCCTCAAGGTATTGTACTCAAATTCAATGTACAACAAGGGTTCCTTTTCATAGACCAACTCGAATGGGGTGAATCCAATAGTACTTTTCCAGGTGGTATTGTAGACCCAAGTGGCCTTTACAAGTCGGTATTCCCAATCCCTTCTTCTGGTATTGATAACCTTGGTCAAAATGTTCTCCAAGGCTTTATTTGTGACCTCCACATGCCCATTTTCCTGAGGATGATAGGGAGTGGATTTCATGTGCTTGATGTGGTGTTGCTATATGATGTCTTCAATCCAATTTGAGGTGAAATGTTCCCCTTCATAATTGACCAACTCCCTTGGAAATCCAAATGTGTAGAATATGTTCTCCCTCATAAATTTAGCCACTTTCTGCTTAGTTGTTTCCTTCACTTCCTTTGCTTCAACCCACTTGGTCAAGTAATCAGTGCACCCAATGATGTAACTTTTTTGCTTGAATAAGGGATCAATAGGCCCAATGAAGTCCATGCCCCATTTCTCAAATGGCTACATAGTCACATGAGATTGTAGGGCCATTTCATCCTTGGGTGTAGGCTTTCCCATCCTTTGGCACTCATCACATATGACAATGTACCTATTTGCATCTTGATGTAGAGTAGGCTAGTAGTAGCCAACTTGTAAAACCTTGAAGGTTGTCCTCCTAGCAGCAAAATGGCCCCCACAAGGTCCATCATGGCAGGCTAAGAGGATGTAAAATACCTCCTCCTCTCATACACATCTCCTAAAAATCTTATCCCGCCCCAACTTGAAAATATTTCCCCCAATCCCGGTGAAAGGTTCGCTCTTCCTGATAATCTTGTTCTTCTCCTTGGAGGATAGATTAGGAGGGAATCTACCAACAACCAATTAATTGGATATATCATCAAACCAAGGAGATAGAAATGAGATGGAAAAGTTATGTTCATCTAGAAGTTGATCATCTACCACCTCCTCATTTGCAGGCAAGGATAGTCTTGCCAAAAAATATGCAACCATATTCTCTTTCCCTGGTTTTCACAATAGTTAAATAAAATTGTTGCAATAGTAACAACCATGTAATGATTCTAGCATTGACATCAATTTTATTCACTAAATACTTAATGGTTGCATGTTAAGTGTGAAAAAAGGTTTGATATCTAGTGATATAGGGCCTAAATTTATTGAAAGAGTGCACGACATACATGATTTCTTTTTGAGTGACCGTATAGTTAAGTTCAGCCTTAGAAAGGTTCTTACTGATGAAATATATAGCATAGGGTAGTTTATCTTCCACTTGTCTTAAGGTTTCTCCTACAACATTATTTGATGCATCTCTGTGGATATGGAAAGGCAATGCCCAATTGGGGCCCTTAAGGATGGGTGCAGTGGTAAACTTATCCTTAAGTTATTCAAAGGCCTCTTGGCATTTATCTATCCAACAAAAGTATGAATCTCTAGCCAGTAATTCAAATAGTGGCGATGCAAATTTACTAAAGTCCTTAATGAACCTTATATAATACCCAACCAATCCAAGGAAACTTCTAACATCTCATTTTTTTAGGGATAATGACTCTTTTACTGATGGAAACATTGTTGTGTTCAACGTTTATCCCTTCCTTGGATATGGAATGGCCTAAGATAGTTCCTACATTCATCAAAAACTCACATTTCTCAGGACCTAATGAAATATTTGTCTCAATACATTTCTTTAAGACTTTACATAGATTAGAAAAGAGCTTCTTGGAAGTCACATCCATAAGGAGTGAAGTCATCCATGTATATCTCGACAATGTCATGAAGAAGGTTGACAAAGATACTGAGGATTTCCCTCTAGAACATAGTAGGGGCATTACACAACTTGAATGGAAGGACTCTATAGGAAACGTTCCCCAAGGACATGTGAATGTGGTCTTGTCTTGGTATTCAGGGGTAATCTATATCTGGTTGTATCAACTAAATCCATCTAGGAACGAAAAGAATCTCTTCCCGGCGAGGCTATCTAGGACTTGATCAATAAAAGGCAGAGGGAAATGGTCCTTCTTTCTAGCCTTGTTAATTTCTCTATAATCAACACAAATCCTCCATTTCCCATTCCTTTTGGAGACTATGGCAAGAGGGGGCACCTACTCACTATCCAAAATGGGGTATATGAACCCTGCATCCAACAACTTTTGTAGTTCCTCTTTTAAAATGTCCTTAAGGGTAGGATTCATCCTATTTTTGGGTTCATGCATAGTTTTTCATCCTTCCTTGATGTATGTATGATGACTACTGATTCAGGGGTGCACACCTTTCATTTCCTTATAGTCCCAACCAAAAGCCTCAAAATGTTCCCTCAACACAGTGTATAATTTCTCTTCTTACTCCAGTGAGAGAGAGGGGTTGATATTTAGAATTTTGGATGGGTTGATTTCTACAACCTTGGCATGATATAGATTAGGGTAAACTAAGCATAAATCAATCCATGGGTTGCCCTTAGATTTTTCCAAGGACACTTCCACCGGTTCATCTATTGGCAAGATAATGGAAGTTTGATTTTGTAAGAGATGGTTAATGAGGTCATCTTCATCAAGCTTCCTACCTCTTAAAATAATGTCTAGCGTACAGACTGGGTAGAGGGATGTCTGATAAAAGTTTTCTTCTGCCTCATCCTCTATCCAAAAGGGTAATTCACGCTCAATAAAAGGTTGAGTAGGGGGGTACAATATGAGCTACTTTGAGAGATGCCCATTCTTGATGGTCATGTTCCCAGCCCTACAACTAATGTAAGAATCAACAGTGGCCAACCAACGTATCCCTAGGATGGGAAGGTAACAATTAAACTTGGTTTTGGGATGGAGGATAAGATAATATGTAGGATACTCCCATGAGTCAATAAAGACCATCACAACCTCAATAAATCTTTTTAACGGATACTGTGGACCTATCTATAGGTTGAGTATTATGGTCATCTTCCTCAAATCTCCTTAGAGGTTGAGATTGAGCATAGTCTCCTTAGTCATAACATTGATTTCATCCCCAAGGTCAATCAAGGTATTAGGTACCAATATGCTATTAATGTGCATATCCATTATTGCACTGCCATGATCCAAGTACCTTGGGGAGATTACCCTCCCAAGCATTAGATCATACAACTACCCAACAACAATGGTAGTGGGGGCATATCTTCTTCTTCTCCCAAGCATTTTCAAACATTGTTCCTTGATAATATTGTTGTAAATGGGGACATCTTTGATGGCATGGAGAAGGGGTATTTTAACACATAAGATCTTCAATTCTCCCAAAAGTTCAACATCTTCCGAGGTGTGTTGTTCAGGTTGGACCAACCTTTCAAGATAGGGAAGTGCATTGGATTGAGGGGTACTATGTTCCTACTTTTCTTCAATATCTTCGGGTGGAGAATGTGTGTGAGCATGTAGAAGTACCTTCTGAGACCGAAGGATGAAATTTTTTATTTCCACAACATAAGTAGGATAAGATGTTTCCCCATTGTAAACTTGTTGTGCTTACTTATTATTTGGGTTTATATTGGGTTAGGTGGGTTGTGGTGAGGGGCTACCTGAGGCCTCCATCCTTGGGAGGAGTTCCCCATTAAGGAGGATGATATTGACGTGGCTTGAAATTTGGTTTGATAGATTGGAGAGAATATTGAGGAGCATAGGACCTAGGAGAGGGCATGGAACAAGATGGATGAGTTGGAGGGTACCAAGGCTAGAAAGGTGCATTCTTATTTGAATTGTAAGAAGGATATTGTGCACCTGGAATGCCATGTTGATAAGGTCAAGGTCTTTGGGGTCTCCTCTTGTTGATGAAGTAGAGCGACTTGAGGTCATTCTCAGCCCCTTGGTACACAACGTTTAGGCTAGGAAGAGAGGGTCATTTTTCTGTTGCATGGTTCTCCTCATAGATAGAGCAAACCTCTATGGTGTTCAATGGGCACTCATTTATGGGATGCCTATTAGTCCATCTAGGGAAAAAGATGGCTAGTGCCCTTTATCCTTCCTTGTGCTTCATTTTAATCTTCATAGTATCCATCTGCAAGGAAAATGTATGCAACATTTCACTCTTAAAGTCTTCCAACATGCTCCCTATCTCGTGTTTGATAGTTGATGTGGAGGGAGAAGAGTTGACCAAGCCTTGACTAGACCTACCTTTCTTCCTAGCATCCCTAGAATGATTCTTGAATATTTTCTTGATGTCATCATAGGTCAGATGGTAAATATCTCCTCCATACAACATATTGAGGGTTTCCATTAAATCCTCCCTAATCCCTCAAAGAAGTATAATATTGAGTGCTATAGTATCAAGGGTACAGTTATCCCTCCTATAATTGAGTTGGAACCTTTCCTCATAGTCTTCTAAGGACTCATCTAGCCCTAGGGTCATCCTAAATATTTGTTCTTTTGTCTCCTTAGACCTACAATAGTCCTTGTACTTCTCATTAAAGGTTTGCTGGATTTTTCCCAGGTAGTGATGCTACCTCTAGTGATACTCATAAACCAAGGCAAGGTTGCATCCTTGAGGGTGGAGGGGAACAACTCCATCTTCTATTCATCAGAGGTATAGTCATAAGTCCTACACACTATAACAAACTAAAATAAGAATGTGTTAGGGTCCTCAAAGGCTAGGCCATGGAAATGTGGAAGAGTTTTAGGGCTTTTATTCTTCATTTTGGCCTCCCCATTGGTCTCTCAGGTAGGAAAGAACTCATTTTTCTTGTTTTTAGCCATGTTTTGGATAGGGATATAGCCTCTTCCTCCCCTATGGGTTCTTCAAAAGTCTTAGGTTGCTCACCTACAGGATTTTATAACTCCCCTGTGGTTAGAGAGGGAATTTCACAGTCACCAAAGAAGAAGGATGGGTGATGTCTTGAAGGGGTGGGGATTCTAGGTATAAATTTCCATTCATTATCCCTACTCCTACAAGGCATGAAAAAAACTAGTTATGTTTTTCTATGATTTCTTCTCTTTTTTCTTGATATTTTTGAAATTAACAGTGTTGATGGAGAATAAGTGATGGAGAAAATAGAAAGAAAGGTAACCTATAAGTAGAAACAACACCTAGCTAGGAACCTCTCCAACAATGGTGCCAAAAATTGATGAGACCCAATATCACAACAAGATTGTTGAGGCTCCCAAGGTTACCAACTTTAATTATCAACTAGGGCTTCATACAAAATTATGAGGCGACAATGTTATATTCACAATAGGCTAGGTCATACTCTTGCCACCTTCAAGCAATGGAACACACCAAGTAATACAAATACCATTATTTTAGCTAGCTCAATGGGGGGAATTGCATGAGGAAGAAATTTCTATTCTAACTACATGAATGAAAAACAATTGCTCTACTTGCAGAAAGTGAAAGTGGCATTCATCAAATGTAAATTTTAACGCTAGTTGCAAGAATGGAAAGGTTATGCTAGTTACAGGAATGAAACGTACTTGTCTATTTGGAGAATTTAAACCATATCCTACTTGCAACAATGTGAACCATTAGTCTAAAATTCAAGAAATAGCCCTAATCTACTATGCATTGGAAAATCACCCTCTTAATCACTATGTTCAAAGGTACTTAGCTGGAGTAACAGAGTTCATATGCATTTCATAAGGGAATCATCATTACCATTCAATTTAGAAATTTGCCACCTAACCCTAATTGCAGAATTGTATTTGTAATGAGAAGAAGGTAGGTTCAAAGTGGACTTGGGTCCCCTAAATCATGGATTTAGAGCCTAGAAGTAATTACTCAAGCCTAAGAGACAAATATCAAGCTTTTGGAGAAAATATGGTCAAGTTTAAGAACTATTATAGGATTGCTACAAGATACTACAAGATTTCCCTGTTTTGCAATAAGATTGATTCCGTGAGAATTTTGAGGGTAGAAAAGGTGGGAAATGGTAGGTAAGGGTATATGAGGGTTGTGTGATGATTTTTCCAAGCCTAGTACCTCTCAAAGGCCCATATTGCACACAAAAAATGCGCATGGTGCCCCTCAAATAACACGTAAATAAGGTCTCAGTAGCAGTATTTTGAGGGAAGTTTGGGATGACAAGGAAGGTGTCAATGATGACAAGGGGAATGTAGGATAAGGGTGCCAACCTTGAAAGCCATTAATAGTACATGCACACCAACAACAATATTTTCTTGCACGTCAAAATGATGATCAAATTGCAGCAAAATAAGCTAAGAAAGAAAGGATGAGGAAAATTTTATGAAATCAAACAAAGAAGGATCTTATTTCATTAAGAACTAATTCACATTAAAACATTCATATAACATACATACATTAAAAATTGAGAAAGACAATTTTTAACTCCTAGATGGCATAAACATAGTATGCAAGAGACAATGAGATAAAGCCTACCAAATTGCGAAGGAACACAATCACATATTTTTGACTTGTTGTTGTAGACTCCTCAATCACACTTCCCACAAGGGAGGTGGTAATCATGCCTACAAACACAATTTTCTACCAAATAAACTTCTACTCAAACAAGAAAGGAAATATTTCTACTAACACAATGCATAAAGAGGGAATTGAACCTTTGGTTTGGGCCCTAACCCAAGGGGACTCAGTTCTATGAAAATAACTTAAATGCAGAACAACAATATGGTTCTCATTAATATTAAATAAAGTTTAGTTACATTACACAAAGGAAAATAACAATGACAGTCTCAAGTTCCTAGCTCTTTATAGATATCCACTGATCTAAAAAAAATATGAATCCTAATGAGCCATTAGGCTTGTTTATTTATAAAAAGGCGATTGAGGGGAAACCTCCTACAAAAGAGGAATGCCTCCCTCCAAAATTAAAAAAAAAAAAAAAGTGGATCTAGCTCCCTTATATCCTCACATTCATTTGAGTTCATTGGCTACGAGTAGACCTAGATGTAGATGAGTGATTATAGGGATCACTTCGATTCAAAGGTGAGTAAATGCAAGAGATAGTCCTCCTACACTTCCTCTAGATGCCTCCAGCATGCCTTTGCATCATAAATGTACTCAAAACTTCTATTTTTCTTGCACATTAACCACATTAGGCCACAAAGAATGAAAAAAATCCTTTAGTATTCCTATTAAACACATCATGGAAAAAATATGTTAATTAATGTGAGAAAAATATAATTTATAGGCTGGATGATGGAAAAATGGCCTTATAATATACCTATTGATGGGACCCATCAAAGAGCACCTAAACCTCCTCCAAAGTTTGACCATGTTCAGTAAAAGGAAACGTACAATGAGGTTGGTGGGAAATGGTCATGGTTGAATGGGATAGGCCAGGGGAAATGCACAAAGTGGCTATGCCAAAGATATATCACGACAATATACGTAAAGCGAATAGCAAAATAACAGATCTAATTCAAAACTTGTTGCAAAGTTATTTATACTTTCTAAAGGACACCTAAGTTGTGGAAAATGTTGGAAAGATGGTGGAGAATGTGTCAATGGACTTGAAGTGACCATTGTGCGAGCCTTACCATGCATAGTAAACCAAGTGGCTCTTAGGAAGATAACCAACAAAGGATTATGATTTTGTGCACAATTTGGGGAGTGTGAGATGCACAACATCATACTATACCTAGGGTCAGATGTAAATATTTTACTGAAGAGCACATGGGATATGACAGGGAAGTTGAAGTTGACTTGGTCTCCAATTTAGCTGAAGTTGGAAAACCAACATTGTATATTTCCTATTGGATGGTTGAAAATAGTACCAATGGACATCGTGAGGCATCCAACATTGTCAATTTTGAATTAATAGACATCATGGATGAAACATATCCCTATCCTACTCTATTAGAGATCGACTTAGAATTCAATAATGAGGTAATAATTAATTTAAAGAAGAGACAAATGATATTTGAGGGTGGATATTTCCAAATGATGGCACCATTCTATCCATGTGGAGGAGACACACATGTCAAGCTAGTTAAGGGAAAGCTCATTCATGAGGAGTTGGAAAACATTTATAACGCCACAGCTCGGTGAGAGGACTATGTAAGTATCACAACTAACAGAGTGTTGAGTTAGTGTAGCATTGGATCCTACACCTCAGATTCAAAGGAATCTTTGGATAATTTTCAGAACCATTTTCATGAAGCCAATACATAAAGGTTCACACATATCATGAGAATGGTGTGTTGGATAGGAATTGATGTGCATAATCCACCTCGCTTTGATGAATTTTCCAAGGTAGATATTTGTGTACATGATTTTAAAGACCAAATGCCATAGCATTAGAGGATTCTCACGTTGGACGTTACGTTGGGTGCAACCACAAGAAGATGGTGTATTATGGAGAAATAATAAATCACATGATGGAAACAGTGTAAGAAGATGATATAGATTAGATTTTGGTTCAAATTTGGGGTCCCTAGGGAAAATCATTCAAGCATGCAATTCCATAGAATGAACCTGAAGCGGTGTGTTGTAGGATGGAAAAAAGGAAAATTTTCATAACAGGAGTGGGTGCATGGATTTATACACACATTAGACACCATTCTTGCTAATTGGTACATTGAACTAGAAGTGCAAAGAGAAACACAGGACTAGAACGAAATGGAACAAAGTTTCGGAGCCACATTTAGCTTCAAAGCAGGGGAGCCAGTGCTTGGCGAGTCATTGAAGGTGCTGAGATAGAATATTTTTTTTGCAAGGGAATCGGTAGTGTTAGAGCTAGAATCGTTGTGTTCTGTGCATAGATATCTATAGTGGGTGAAAGAGTCCTGGAATGTTATAATGTGGCAGAATAGGAAAAAGATGAGGATGATACCAAGAATAATCAAATTCCAAAGGTGGAAGGGGGATGCATAGTAGATGGACCACCATTGCATTTTGTCAAATATGCACACCTAGTCTAGACCTAGAAGGTAAACATTAGGATAGAGGAAAGTCCCAAGCTGGAGGTAATTTGGGACTATTAGGATAATGAGATAGTCGACAAGGTTGTAAACCTACTGTGTGAATATCAAGATATCTTCCCCAACACCTTCAAAGAGATGAAGGGGATTGTCAATGATTTGGGAGAGATGAGGATGCCCTTGAAACCTGAAGCGAAGCCCATGAAGCAGTGACCTTATTGCTTGAACCCACTTTATAAGGATAAATTCAAATAGAAATGAGGTAAAATCCTATAAGAAGGAATTATCGAACTAGTGGAAGAGTTGGAATGGGTAAGCCCAATGGTGGTCTAGAACAATAAGACAGAAGAGATAACAATATGCATGGACCTGTAGAGGTTTAATGATTCATGTGCGCAAGATCCATTTCCCACTCCGTTTACAGATGAGATAATGGAGAACGTGGATGGGAAGGAGGCATACCCCTTCACTAATGGATTTTCAAGCCATCACTAGGTGATGATCGCTAAGAAAGATCACCATAAAACCACCTTTATGATAGAATGAGGATGTTTCCAATATATAGTGATGTTGTTCGTATTGAAGAATGTGTTATCCATTTTCTAGAGAATAGTGGTTGTGACATTTAAGAAGTTCATTCATAAATTTTTGGAAGTCTATTTAGATGACTAGAAAATGTTCATCCTATTGAAGAAGTGCATTGAAGTGTTGTGCTTGATGTTGCTCAGGTGTAGAAAATTACAAAATTTCTTTCAATATTAAGAAATGCATTTTCTATGCCATTTTTGGCATTCTATTGGGGCACATTGTTTATAAATAGGGGTCGTAAGTGGATCTAGCTAAGATTTCTATTATAATGGACCTACCGCCACCTACCTCAATGTGATAGCTAAGGTCTACTTTGTGACATACATAGTATTATTGGAAGTTCATACAAGGATATGTTAAGATCACAACAACCATGGAAAAATTGTTGAAGGAAAAATTCCAATGCACAGGGAGTGTTAGCAGGCCCTCGACACTTTCAAATAGAAGCTAGTGTTTGCACCTATCATAGTATTTTTGTACTGGAGTAAGGAATTCCATGTGCATGGAGATCCGTCCTCCATTGCACTAGGCGTGATATTGTCTCGACTTGAGGAAGAAGAGAATGATCACCCTATCAATTTATCTAGCAGGAAGTTGACAATTACTGAAAAAATTATACCACGACTTAAAGAGAAGGATTGGCTATGGTATATTCTCTTTATAGTTTCATACATTACCTATCGGGTAATAAGTTCAAGTTGTATATTGACCATTTTGCACTAAAATACCTTGTCAACAAGCCCATGTTAGTGGCGAGGATTTGCAGGTGGTTAATGTATTTTCATGAATATGATTTATAGGTGGTGTTTAAGTCAGGATGATTGAACGTGCGACCATATCATCTATCACATCTGACTTCAAGAAAATAGGCATAAAACCTGGAGAATAATCTACTAAACGCACACCTATTTTCTATGAATATGGTGGATGAATACTTCAGATAGAATGTGTAGTGTTTGATCATCAAGACAACACCAAAGGATTACACAATGGCATGAAAGAAGCATGTTGGATTAAGGGGGCTTGACCCAGGTACAAAGTTATTCATCTTGATTTGAATTTGTGGAAAACCTGTGATCAGTTATGAAACCAACGTTTCGGACTACCTTGGTGAGTCCATCTTCAGGGCAATGAGATAGTATTTCATGCCAACCAAAAAAACCCTAACTATTGGCCCTTTTGGCAACAACTTGCATAGCACAAGCTGCAGTTGTTGGGTTGTGTTATATTCTTTCCATGACTAGCCCACGTAGTTAACCGGGGGGTTAGAGGGGGAGCAGAGCCCCCCTTCATTGCGCCAATTGTGTAGTGGGGGGGGGGGGTCACAGGGGGTTTGAGGTGTACTCGTAACCCCACTTTATGGGTAGGCCCCATAAAATTTTGG
>APFE030956761.1:0-13294 GCA_000404065.3 Pinus taeda | reverse complement strand
TTTTGGACCCTACGCTAGGTTGGGCGAACCCACCTATGGTTTTGTGCATGATTTTCGCACAAGTTTTTTTGACGAGATGGTTTTTGGTCCATGGTATTGGATGCTTCAGCATGTATAAATATGTATTATTACATTGAAAGGAACATAATGAGTAATCAAGCTAGTAGTCCCAGTTTTGGGATCCAGGGGAAATATCTTTGTATATGTGTTTTATGTGTTATGCTCTCGCATTGTTTATTTTCTGTGTTTTAGAATTTGTATGTAGGTAATTTCTGTACGAGGTTAAAACCTATAGCAGTCTCACCCAAAGTATTATTGTGGGATGTTAGAACCAGGTTTTCGCATCTAGAGACCATGTGATATGTAATATGTAGTTCTTGTAGCTCAAATTTTCCTTTGCGCAGATCGGTGTCTTCATATGGTCCACTACTGCAACTCTGTTCATATGGCTTCTAGACCATCGCGAAGGTCTACAATTAGGCTTTTCAAACCTAAAAGAAGCAGACTTACTAATTTCACTTAGTAAATAATAACCCTAGATCTGCCTTCACGCAGATCTACCCACTTCAATCAATAATCATAACAAACAAGATACTACCTTCGCGGAAACAGATTATCACTTAGTTCATGCATGGATATTAAAGGTTTAACAAACTCGCGCAGAGAATAATCTTTACTTCATAGAAAAAAGATCATTAAGCAACATCGCATAAACTTAACGAAATTAATAACAAGACATAGATGTAAGAGATTCGATCCAAAATCAGTCTTTATTAGATTCAATGTTCAAATTACAGACTCTTCCAACTTGTGCACCCAGTTGTAGGGGCCAGCACACTCAGCTACGGACTTTCCGAGCTCTCCACGCACTCAGCTGCAGGAGCCTTCCCCTTTCACCTAAGTATAGGAAAAAGAGCTTTCTTTCCTTAGCACTTGCCCTTACACTTGTTCTTCTCTCAAAAGATATTTATTTAGACTTGTTATGACTCAAATATTTATAGCGTTTCTAATACAATACCATGGTGCGCGGCCTATGGGTGAGTCTCAAAACCGACCTATCACTTACCCATACAAGGGACTAAATCCCCTTTGACTCCTACTTAGTTGTGCCTCTGCTTCCACATTTCACGGAGACTTTACATTCTTTACAAAATTCTATTCAAAAATTGATTAAATTATCCCAAAATTGACCCCAGGGACCATGGAAAATTTTAAGGGCGAATGTTCGCCCTTAGGCGAAATTAAGGGGTTTTAAATTTTTAGTGGGCGAATATTTTGTATCATAGTACATTTTTACAAATTGCCTCAAAAAGCCCACCTTATTTTAAGGGAGAGAGTAAAAAAGGTAAATTTAGCCCTTGAAATTAGAAGTTACAACCTTCCATTCACCCTAATTTTCAAGAATAGGTTTTATTTAAGTGAATCCTATGGGCCAAATACCATATTTATAAAACAGGTATGGTAAATTAATAAAAATATAAATAAATGAGATGTATGCTAAATAAATAAAAAAAAAATTATATTTACTTCATAAGTCACCTTATATACATGCAAAGGTGTAAACAAATAAAAATATAAATAAAGTGGAGGTATGGTAAATAAATAAAACCTCTTTTATACTTACTCAAAAGGTATGGTAAATAAATAAAAATATAAATAAACTAGACATGTGGTAAATAAATAAAACCTATTTTTATATCTAGTCCATAACCCTCTTTCTATTTATGAAGGCTCAAAAAAGAGGTTTTTATTTAAGTGAATCCTATGGGCCAAATACCATATTTGTAAAAGAGGTATGGTAAATTAATAAAAATATAAATAAACGAGAGATATGGTAAACAAATAAAACATTTTTTTATAATTACTCCATAAGTCACCTTATATTTACTAACACTCAAAAAATGAGTTATATTTAGGTGAAACGTATGGGCAAAATACTATGCGCCAAATACCATGGGCTAGATTATTATTAATACCATCCAAAAAAACATTATTAACCCTAATATTAGTATTAATAAAAATAAAAATGGCACACGTTATTCACCCATGGTATTCATGTGGAATGTAGCCTATTTAAATGGGGGAATTAAACCAGCGTATATCTATTCACCCATGGTATTCACGTGGAGTGTAGCCTATTTAAATGGGGGAATTAAATCAGCATAGATCCATTGATATGGAAACTAGCATAGAGTGAAAAAGGGCTTGGTGGATCAAGAGTAAAAATGGATGCTGTAATTTAATGTATGTTAAACATTTTAACTTGGTTAAAATAAAAAATAAAATAAAATCAATTATTAATTTTATTAATTTTTATAAATTACAAATAGTAATTTTTAAGCTCTAGGTTAATGATAACCCATAGTATTGACCCATGGTAATACCATGGTATTCATGTGAGCATAAAGTATTTAAAGGGGAAATTCTATCATCTTAGATCCATCTTAGTTCTGGGTCTACCAAGTGCTCAGAGGGATAAATAGATTTCATCCCCCCAAGAGTGGTAGATGTGGAGTTAAGATGGATATAGGTTGGTTTTTATGATAATGAAGATATTAAATAGACTTAGGAGATTATATTGTAAAAATATCTTAAGTGAATGGTTAAAGATACATTTAGTCACTTCACAAAATTTAGTAAAAAATACCAATATCTCCATTAATATTGGTTTTTAACTTTTTCTGATCTAACAAAAAATATTCAAAACAATGAAACCTTATCACTCTTTTCGCATCACCCTGGCAGAAGATTTATCACCATTTTTCAAACATTCTCAATATGATATCTTCATAAAAATGTTTAGGTACTAATGTTGGATTAGTTGTTTGAAAAATAAGTTGGTTTGTACAACCTTTCATCTTTTGTGATATTCTTAGTTTGTCCTAATGATCTATAGGGGTTGGAGCCACTGCACCATGTTTTCCTAGAAGGTGCAGATTGTTCACCAAAAAGGAAATTAATCTACATGTTACAACGTTGTTAAAAAATGCAAGACCTATGAGAGTAGTGAATTATGCTAATAAGCAATTTCGATTGGGAGAGACGTAATTAAATTTTATTATTTAATTGAAGATTTCCAATTAAAATAATAATAAATCTACATTTATATATTCATATATTGATTGGAAGGATTCTCACAATGGCCACTTCTTTCAATTAGATCCCCTTCAAGCCTTTGGGATACCTAATACTTTCTTATATAATATAGTTGGGGCTTGGTACTTGTTGGCGTGTTGGGGTAAACTAATTTGATGTGTTCTCTTTTATCTTGCAGTTGGAGTCTATGGAATAAGAAAGAAATTTGATAACTTGAAAAAAGTGGTAGCTTGACAAAAGTTGTAGAAAAAAGTTTAATCTCTCCTACCTTGACAGAACTCGTTGTCAATATCAACACCTACAAGAACTTTGTTGTGGAATATTATCAAACTAATAGAAGGATATGAAAGAGTGTATTGTAAGAACCTTGACAAACACTGCCACTGAAACTTGGAACATTGTTTGTAGGAAGAGAAAATTATGTTTCTTTTTTCTAAACATGTATGTTAGTATATTACAGTTTAATGAATATATTTTCTTATCATCATATATGGTTTCATACTTTAACAAAACATTCGCTAAGACTTCACAATGTTTTATTATTTAGTAAAAGATTTGTAAGATCTTACAAGATTTTATAATTCAGCGAAAGATTCTCCATCACTGTACAAGATAATATAATTTGGTGAGAGATTCACCAAAAAAATTATATATACATATTATATTATTGATAAAATCGCCTCCTATTTTTCCTATGTATCATGGGGATTAGCCCATTTATTATACATATAAATTTAGGGTGGTTCTTAAAATTTTCCCTGTTAGGGACCATTTCCCAACAGACCCCCAACACAAATATGGTGACTCTCCCTTGAGTCACTCAATTTGCTTCTTGAATTTGTGGCGGAGCTCACTGAACTACTGCGTTCAATGCGTTCAGCCCTGTGGTACTTTGTACTGCAGCCTTCTTCACTTCTTCGACTAGCTTTTCAATAGTTTGTCCCACTACCACAAGTTTCATCATTTGATGAGTCTACTGTATATATTTTAGCTTCTCCCGAATGGTCTTAGAAATTTGGCTGGCATCTTCTGTCTAAGGTTGAAGCTGAGCCTTTAACACTTCTTCTTTTTGTTTCAATTCATGTACTTGTGATTGTATCAACTTCCCTTCCTATAGGCATGCGAAGCGCTAGACTAGTGCTAATGTCATGCAATCACCTAGATCTCATCACACTTTTTTTGTGCCTATCTCATTTATGTGCTCAACCTTTGTAGGTTTGGGTCCTCCTGCAAAGTCTCCCATAATTCCATGTCCTGGTTAAAGAGAAAATCACATCCTTTAACTGCAATCTCCAAAGTAATCATATGTTTTTCGATGGCTACATTGCGATCCTTCGTGACCTCTGGAGAAGTAGTTGGTGTAGCTTTAGCCAGTTTCCTGATCTTTGTTGTAGCGGTGACATCTTCTGGAATATTTAGCTCTGGGACTGAATTGCATCCCTATGTGATTGTTGTTTCCAAGCACTAAATTTGCATTTCTAGCTCTTCCTTTGCTTCGAGAACTTAATCCTTCTCAGCGAACATCTGCTCGTTGTTTACCTTAAATTCGTTGATTACTACAAGTACATGCTACTCTCTGATTCTAAGCTCGTCCGAGACCCCTTGATGCAGCACATGGATAGTCTGAAGTGGTAGTGCAGCTAAATTCACCCCGATGTCTTTTATCATGCTCATCAGAGCGTGGTCTTCCTCTGTTTCCACACAAACTGATCCTTCTGGTAAAGGGATCACCTTGAGGTCCAGAGTTCTTTCCAGCTCCAAACTTTCTCGCTCACTTTCCCTACACTCGCTTGAATCCTGCCTGTTTGGATCTGTAGCTCGCAAAAATCCTTCTGGATGCTCCCAAATGTCTGCATGTACTATTGTTCAAATTGTTTTCATAGCTCCATTGTGGTGTCTATGACTTTGTCCCCAATTTCATCGAGATCCCCTTTTGTGAGGATCATTGGGTCAATGCGTGCTTGTTTATCTGATTTTTGCTTCTTCCTTGGCCCAATAGTTGTCTCCTTACTATGCTTCTTTAATGTGAAAGGAGTGCTCTGCTCCTCTCCCCTTCAGGCAACATAGTTTATAGTCCCGCAATCCCTTGTAGCTATTTGGATTACTAAGATTTTTCTACTTCCATGTAGTCATTGCGTAGGGCCAGGATCCCTTGTATACAGCTACAGCCTACTTCCATTCACTTTCCCAGGGAATTGCTTCCCGTTCAGCTTCGCAATTTGAACTGTGCCACCATCCGTGATCTCCTTAACAACATATGGATCCAACGATTACATTTGAAATTTCCTTGGAAATTTTGTGAACTACTGTCATATAGAAGAACTAAATAATCCACCTTGAAAGTAGAGAACTTAATATGCCTATCATGCTATGCTTGCTCACATACCTTTTGTACTTGCTGATGAAATCTTGCAAGAAAGTGGTCCTCTTCTAACTCCATCAGCTCCGTGAGCCATTCCTCCAAGGTCTCACGATCCACCATTTCTTTCAAAGCTACAATACGTAGACATTGGCACAATATACTCCATAGGCCTCACCGATTCAATTCCATATACCAACCTAAACGATGTCTAACCTGCCAACTTGTTGCAGATCATCCTATATGCCCATAGTACTGATGGTACATGCATATCCCAGTCATTCCTCTGCACATTGCACACCTTTGGTAATGGATTCTCCAAGATTTTGTTAAATGCTTTCACTGTTCCATTCGCTTATGAGTGATAGGGTGTACTCTTTTGATGATACACCTAAAATTATTCAAGCATCGCGCTAATCATTTCATTCAAGAAGTGTGTACCCCTATCACTCATCAATATCTTAGGAAATCCAAACCGTGTTAAGACATATTAAAACAAAATCTTCGTAGCCGTGTCAGCTGTACAATCCTTCACTAGTTGTGCTTCCACCCATCCAGTTAAATACTCTATTGCAGTAATGATATATCGCGCACCCATATTTTTTCCTGGCAGTTGTATTGGACCTATGAAATAAATGGCCCATTTATCAAATACCTACAACAAAACTTGAGGATTTAAAAGAAATTTGTCTCTTGTTAAATTCTTTCCCATCCTTTGGCAAGCATCGCATGCCTTGTAGTATGCCTTAGAAGCCTTATGCAATGTCGGCCAACATAACCCAGTGCACAAAATCTTCTGCGCGGTTGTTTTTCATGTGTACTCTCCTCCCAATGCTCCTCCAACATTCTCCAATACATCATCTATAAATGGTGTTGGAAATGGATCATGCATGCATGCATTTAGATTTCTTAGCTCTACCCAATCGATTTCCTCTACTGGTTTGATAATACCAGCATCCAACATATTATCAAGCTCTAGGAGCACTTTTTCTTTATACTTTGGATTTAGCCGATAAGGTCTCTGCTTAACAGGCTTCACATCTGGTTTCAACATAATCTTCATAACACCCAAATCTCCAACGATCCCCCTCAGATCAACAAACTTTGTGGGAGACAAGTCCTGGTATTCGTGTAGCAGTTCGGCCACCTTATCAACTATATCTTCATCCCAATAGTCTCCTATCTTCCCGAACTTAGGCTCTGCTTTAGATCCAAGATTTACTTGTCTAGTTTTCAAAGGTTCTAATATATTTATGTTTCTTGTCTCTGGAATGCTAATATTCCATGGGTCTTCTTCTTCTTCTTCAACAGTCACATTGTAACATTCCAGCACATGGCACAACTATGTACTCCAATCTGATTGAGCCTATTCTATCGGTTCCTTAGGCATTCAGAATATAGCTTCTTATATCTCCTAGAGAGCTTCATTAATGCATTCAAACTCACCCTCAAAGCTAAAAGTCAATAAGAAACTCTCTCTTAATATATGCAATTCATTTGTCCCATAGTGAAGCTCTGTTTCCAGTTACCAGTTCATCGGGATTGTATCTAAGGTATGACAGAAAATGTGCACCCATTTTGGTTGTGGTTCTGTCCCCCAAGCCTTAGTCCATCATGCCAAATGATTGGGAAAATCATCCTTCCCACTGTACTTTTATGTCATCTGGGTATTAGCATACCCAAACCTTAATCTCATCATTCTTCTATATTCCTTCCATCTAGCAAATTTATCCTTGTGTGTACCCCACCAACAAGCAGGCGTAGCACGCAGTACCAACTCTAGTGCTTGGAAGTGATGTTCTTCTTGAACCTCCCTTTCAAATTCATCTAAAAACAAATCCACATCAGTCAAACCATCATAATGTGGAAGCTTCCTTACCTTAGTTGAGACACACAGTAGTGACTTGGTCATCATATTGCAACGGAGTGTAGATACTTCATGCAACCGATTTTGCCAGTGCTCAAACTCTTCATCTGAGTTTGAGTTGCAGGAATTATCCCTACCCAATGGAATTTGTTCATCGACCATAGGATTGATCCAATCTTAATTTCTCACTATGATCTTATATATTTGATCTAAGTCATCATCAGTTTCCACAAATTCGCGAACAAGTTCAGTATAATGTGCCCCTTCAGCAAGGTCTACTGGGACTACAACCCTAAGCAACTTCCTTTCAAATGTCATATTCCACTCCTTCAAGTTGATTACTGTGTCCATATCAATAGCCCCATCAATTCCTAGTAGCATGGGATACGAGTTACTATCATCCACTATTTCAATGACCTCAAAGTTAGCCAACGTGATTTCACCCTCAATGTCTACTGTTACACCATATAAGCACCCCATTAGAATAATATTTTATTGATTTTCCATGCGCAACTGAATAGGAGAACACTAGAGCATAGGTCTGATGCAGGAGCATGTGACTTTTAAGGGAAAATCTTCAAACATATTCCAAAAATACAAAAAAATTTACAAGCAAGGGAGTGGGGTCCTTTAGCCAGCAATTTTCATGCTTTCCTAGTGTAAGATAAGAGTAGAATTAAGAATAAAACATGCTAATTATATCGCTTATGGATAAGTTGTAACAAAGCTTTATTGCTTTAAATCACTCTATGTAAAAGCATGCTTTTGTAAAGGATAATGACCGAGAAGGCTTTATCTATTGATTATACATAAAATTATGGGAGGCTCATAGGGAAAGCAGTGCCTGGAAGTATTATCCTTTGAAGAAACGTTTCTCTGAGTATCTGCACCTGATTCTCTATTGAATGTTAATTATATGCGTGTATTAGTTTTAATGTCTTTTTCTAGGCTTGAATATCGCTGAATTATCTTAATTCCCAATTAATAGCTTGGTTGAAGCCTTAGATTGTGTTTTCCATTCATGTTGTTGAGTGCAAGCCTCTTTAATTGCCTTATAGACTTCCATGACCAAATTCCTGTTTACACAGAGAATCGTGAAATACTTAGTCCATAATGAGTTTCTAGACCTGAAATATTATTAAGTCTAGTTTACATCTTCATCGGGTCCAAACCCTTTATTACATCACATAATTTCAAGAGGAGCAGAAAGGGTTGTGGAACTGCTGAAGTCCGAAACCCCGATAAGCTCGGACCTGAAACATTATAGAGAAGAGCGGAAATAGTTATCGGGTCTGCAAGGATGATTGCATCACAAACCTGGAGTGAAAGGAACTAAGTATAGGTGCATTGGAGGTTGCAATAGCGATTTCTGAGAGCACATGTCGCATCGGAGGAAGGAGTGTTTCAAAGCCCAATTATAAACCATCGATAGTGTTATTTGTAGTTAATGCAAAGTCCTTGGAAAAGAGCACCGATAGTGTAATTCCTTTTGAAATTACACCAAGAATATTTGAGAGCCACGATAGCATTAAAGCGCCGACAGTGTTTTTGGGTAATTCCTTTGGAATTACAGTTCTGATAGGAACAGAGGCTCTGTTTATCAATTAACAAGGGTTGGGGTGATTGGAAAAAAGCCCATGAGGCTCTCAGTTTAACATTAGATGACTGATACGTCAATAGGAGAAAGAGAAATTTTGCTTGATATTGAAGAAATTTTGGACAGGTTTGCGAGGCTATCTATATCACCTGCACCCAGGCCACCATTAGTGGTATCAGAGCAGCCATCTGACAATGGATTGAATCTCAGAAGTAGGAGAAGGAAAGTTACTATGGCTTTCAGATTTGGAAGAGGATGAGGAAATGGTGGAAGAGGATGGCTTGTTGCAAACGCTGAAGTAATGGAAGCTGTGCAACAGATGCAAGCTAGATTGGATGCATTAAAAACAGGCAGGAACATAGATGATGGAGATGTTAGTGAACCCGAGATTGAAGCTGCAGAGGAGGAATCTGTAGCAGTTACTCCTTAGATGAGGTTCTTTCAGTCAGTGTTGAGATCCATAGCCAAGCCAAATACCGAGGTATCAATATATGAAGGAGGACTGAATCCAGAAGAATTAATAGATTGGATTAATGGCATGGAGAAATTCTTCGATTATGAAGAAATAGAAGATGAGAAGAAAGTGAAGTTTGTTGTCACCGAGCTAAAAGGACATGCAGCACTTTGGTGGGATGGTGTGTAGGCTGAAAGGAAGAGACTTGGCAAGCAACCAATCAAGAATTGGAGCAGGATGGTAGCAAAGCTAAGAGGTAAATTTCTACCAAGTAATTATCATCAAACCTTGTTCAGACAGATGCAAAATCTTGGACAGAGAGCTATGACAATGAAAGAATACACAGAGGAGTTCTACAAGGTAAGCATAAGGTTGGAGAAGCCCGGCATACAGATGAGAAGGTGGATAGATATGTGAATGGTCTCAAGATGGACATTCAAGATGAGATAAGTCTACTATCTCCTAAAATAGTAGAAGAAGCTTATTAGATAGCACTGAAAGCTAAAGAAAAACGCATGAGGAAGCAGTCTGCCAGAGCGAGAGGTAATTTTCGAGGAAGGGGAAGTCAAGGTGGTAGAGGAAGATCTACAACACCTAAACATGGAGCTAGTAGCATCTCAACCCAGCATGCACCCATAGGAGGTGATGCAAGAGGCAGAGGGAGTTTTTCAAGAGGAAGAGGAGGCAAGGGAAGAGGCAGAGAAATAAGATGTTACGGATGTAACAAGCTGGGACATAGAGCTTTTGAGTGCCTAGAGAATGCATAAACAAATCATAGGAATGCAATTGTTGCTCCAGTTGAGGGAGAAGCACCAGTGGTAGCAGTAACAGAAGAAGAAAATATACCAAAGAGAGGAGAATCTTTGGTAGTTAATAAAGTTTTTCTCAAGCCAGCAAAGGAGATAGTTGAACCATCACAAGGAAATATTTTATTCAGGACAGTGTGTAAAGTCCAAGGGAAATGTTGCCAGATGATTATTGATAGTAGCAGCATTGATAATTTGGTCTCTACAGAAGTGGTGGAGAAATTGAAGCTGAAAACAATGAAACATCCAACACCTTACAAGGTGTCATGGTTGCAAAAGGGACATCAACTATTAGTAAATGAACAGTGTAAAGTGGAATTTCAGGTGGGCAAGTATAAATATAAAATTGTTTGTGATGTGATGACAATGGATGTGTGTCACATATTTCTTGTAAGACCTTGGCAATATGACAGAGGAGCCATGCACGATGGAAAAAGAAACACCTACTAGTTTGGAAAGGATGGTGTCAATCATACATTGCTGCCTCTACAAGAAGAAGATTTACCAGGAAAGAAGACTGATCCAAAAACTTTGTTACTTGGAGGAAAGGAATACTTGAAGTAGATTGAAGAAAATGGGGTAAATTTTGTTGTAATTTGCAAGCCCAAGGTAATAATGACTTCTACTAAAGTTTTTGATTTACCCATTGAAATTCAAGAAATGTTAGAGAAATATTTTGATATTATTGTTGATGATTTGCCTAATGAATTACCACCCATTAGAAGAATTAGCCATCGTATAGATCTGATTCCTGGAACAAGTCTACCTAACAAAGCAGCTTACAGGAAGACTCCTACAGAAAATGAAGAGGTTAGGAAGCAGGTGCCAGAATTGCTTGACAAAGGGTTGATTAAAGAAAGCTTGAGTCCTTGTGCAGTGCCAACAGTGTTGAGTCCAAAGAAGATGGAGGCTGGAGAATGTGTACGGATTCAAGATCCATCAATAAAATCACAATCAGTATAGATTTCCATTACCTAGAATTGAAGATTTAATGGATTGCTTGAGTGGAGCAAAGTATTTTTCAAAACTAAATCTTAAAAGTGGGTATCATCATATAAGAATAAGATAAGGGGATGAGTGGAAAACCGCTTTTAAGACAAATGAGGGACTGTATGAGTGGAGAGTAATTCCTTTTTGGTTGTCAAATGCCCCAAGTACATTTATGAGACTAATGAATGAATTTCTTAAAGAGTTCTTTGGTAAGTTTGTAATAGTATATCTGGGCAATATATTAGTTTACAGCAGGTCTAAGGAGGAGCACGTGAGACATCTAAATTATGTCTTACAAAGGTTGCAACAAGAGAAATTATTGCTGAATTTGAAGAAGTGTTCATTCATGAAAGAAGAGTTAGTGTACTTGGCTTTTTTTATTATTGCTGAATGGCTAAAGATGTATCCAAAGAAGATCAAGGCAATTATGGAGTGGCCTTTACCCAAGATTTTTTTTGAGGTAAGGACTTTTCATGGTCTTGCTAGTTTTTACAGAAAATTCATCAAGAATTTTAGTAAGATTAATGCACCTATTATTGAGACCATAAAGAATGAGAAACAACCATTTAGATGGACTACTAAAGCATAAAAGAATTTTCAGCTATTAAAGAAAAAAAATCATTGAAAAGCCTATTTTGGTTCTGCCTGATTTTAACAAACCTTTTCAATTGAAGTGTGATGCCAGCGGAGAAGCAATTGGAGGTGTTTTAAGCCAAGAAGATAGACAAATATCTTATTTTAGTAAAAAGATAAATGATTCCAAAAAGAATTATTCTTCTTATGATAAGGTGTTCTACGCAGTTGTGCAGTCATTACAAAAATGGAGGCATTATTTAATGTCAAAAGAATTTATCCTTTATTCAGATAACCATGCACTACAGTTTATAATGTAGCAACCAAAGCTCAGCCAAAAACATGCTAAATGGGTAGAGTATCTTCAAGGTTTCCATTTTGTTTTGAAGCATATAAATGGCCAATCAAATAAAGTTGCAAATGCCTTAAGTACGAGAAATGTATTGCTTCAATAGAGTCAAATCCAAATGTTGGGTTTTGATTTTCATAAAGAATTGTATAAGACTAATTCAGATTTTAAAGAGGCATCTGAGACTTGCAAAAATCCTATTTTAATGGATAGGAGTAGATGGTTGGATCACTTCTTACAAGATGGGCTATTGTTAAAGAAAAATCAGTTGTGCATACCAAACTGTTCTATGAGGGAGAATTTAATCAAATAAAAACATAGTGGAGGACTTGCAGGACATTTTGGTTTGGAGAAGACTTATGACCAGTTAATAGATTTTATTTCAGGCCGAAAATGAAATCTGATGTGGAGAAGTATGTGAAAACTTGAAAAATCTGTCAATATGCAAAGGGAAGGAGGAAAAACATAGGTTTGTATATCCCATTACCAATTCCAGATAGGCCTTAGGATATGGTAAGTATGGATTTTTTGTTGGGCTTACCAAAAACTCAAAGAGGTAATGATTCAATTTTTGTTGTAGTGGATAGATTTTAAAAAATGGCACACTTTATTCCATGTTATAAAACTAGTGATGCTTCTCACACTGCTAATTTTTTTTTAAGGAGATTGTAAGAATGCATGGGTTTCCCAAAAGTATTGTCTCAGACAGGGATTCCAAATTTGTTGGACATTTCTGGAGGACACTATGGAAGAAGCTGAAAACTAAATTAAGTTTCAGTTCTGCCTATCATCCACAAACTGATGGACAGACTGAAGTGGTGAACAGGAGTTTAGGCAATCTTTTAAGGAGCCTTACTATAGAACATCCAAAGCAATGGGATCAAGTGTTAGCACAAGTTGAATATGCATATAATGACTCACCTAACAAGAGTACAGGAGAAAGTCCATTCCATATTGTTTATGGAATGCATCCAAGAGGAGTAACTGAGTTAAGAAATTTAGGAAAAGAAGAGATGAGAAGTGCAAATGGTGAAAATTTTGCTTCAGAAATGCAAGCAATATATGAACAAGTGAAACAACAGTTGCAGGATAGCAACATCAAATACAAAACCAGAGCAGACATGAGAAGAACAGAGGTGAACTTTTAAGTTGGGGATTTGGTTTTAGCACACCTCAAAAAGGAGAGGTTTCCAAAGAGGGAGT
>APFE030956756.1:10503-25698 GCA_000404065.3 Pinus taeda | reverse complement strand
TTTAAGAGGAGCTTTCCCAGAGTATAAATGCAACAGTTGGATTTATCCTACCACAAGATGAGCTACTTGTTTGGTTCTTCTGTCTTGGAGAGTTAATTACTCTCCTATTCCAAGACACTAGCCTGATCTATGTTGGTGTTTCAGAGCCCTAGAAATGTAAAAATTACTAGATGAATTTTAATTAAGCGTTGTATTATTAAGGCTGTTATTACTCAAATGGGTAAATGGATATGAAACCAATGGTGTTATGACCCGACTCAACTGAATGCAATCGAATATGATAATGTAATCTTTTCAATTCGATGAATCCTAACTAAAGTAAGGAGAGAGTTTTCATTTACTTCCAACAATGCAAAAAATTGATCACTAAGAGAAAATATAACAAATTCTCTAATGCACTAATTTCATCAAGAAAAACTAATGCAAATCAATTCCAAAACATTTTTTTTTTATTTTTTGTGTAAATTCAAATCAAAGAAAACTGATCTAAATCTACGATGATTTTTCAGAATGTAAACTATGCAATTGTAATCTACGCACAATTCACTTGAAAAGTATGCAAATGTAATCTATGCACATTTTTCATTCATATTCCGAAAAGGAGAATTCTAATTATGCAAATGTGATCTATGCAAGAGAATCCTCAAACACAAGATGATTCTAATGTAATCTAAGAACCAATCAAGTGGAAGTCGAGAAAATTGGGTGAGAGTTCCAAAGATCAAAATATAGAAACACTCAAAGGCGATTAACACTCATACACAATTTAGGCCCCCCCCCCCGGCGAATGAGGGGGAAATTTTTTTGCAAAAACAAGAGCAAAAAGATGCAAAATTATGTAAAGACTGAGACAAACCTCCAAGTAATGACCAAAGGAAATCAAATTAAGAATTTCTCAAAAAAGAGACTCAAAACACCCAATTGATAAAAGCTTAAAACAAGAATGCCAATGGAATTAACCCAAGAAAAGTTCCTGACAACTCACATGCAGATCTGGGTAGAGGCTAAAAACACATAAACAAATCCTAAGCTGATTGAGAGAGAAAATCTTAAGTTTTTCAAAATTTTGACAGGGTCCGCAGGCTCCCAGTTTACCTAGGTGTGGTACCGCTCTGTGTGTAAAGCAAAAGTGCAGGTATGTATGCACTGTGCTACAAGCAGAGGGTGCGGTCCTCTCCCAAAAGTATGAAAAACAAAAAATAATCCAAGATCTACTAAATCTACCCAATTCCACACACAACAATCCAACAACAGAAACGAAAACACAGTTTCTCAGGTCAAAGTAAAAGCAAGGAAAACAATCAAGTCCCCAGTGGAGTCGCCATTTTGTCACACGGAATGAGTCGATCTTGCGGACAAGATAGACCTTCCTATAATCTAAAGAAGACCTAATGACAAGCAAACCAACCCGACACTATCTTTCTCTAAATGTGCTTTTATAAATAATGGAAAACAAATGTGTTTAAGGCCTACCTCATGTCCAACGCAAGTTTGGGGATGCTTTCGCTCCTTTGATCCAAGAAAGTTCCTTTGTTGCAAACCTGCAAACACAAACAAGGCAAACGATTAAATAGCACCTGAATAACCAGTATTATAAAACATATTTAACATGAAAGTGAAGGAGTCCATGAAACAAATAACATGAGATACTTGTTGAGAAAAATGAGCCTGATTGTATTAATTCAAAAGAAGAAGAACTTTACAACCTTTGCCTTGACGCTGTACAAACTCCTCCCAGGGTCCAACAAGAAGTCTCCTCTACTTTGACAAGCTTCACTCACTCCCCAATGAAGCCAAAAAGGTATGTGATCTCTCTCCTCTCAAGCTTAACTAGGAAGTCTTGATTTCATCAGCATTTACCCTAAAAAATGTTCAGCTTCTAAACTCCCTAGCCACTAACCCAATGCCTCAATTTATAGTGCAATGGAGGGAAGTTACTAGGTCCTCCTTCAAAGGGATAGAATCCTCCTTCAAAGGGATAGCTCCTTCTAACAAGGGATTAGCTCCTTCTCTTTTGGGATGCATGAACCACTTTGGAGCGAACAATCCACGTCAAAATTCCTTCTAGAAATATCTAGAATTAACCCAAAGTGAGTTTTTTAAGATAAAAATTGCGCCTTTTGACTTTCACAAGGGTACGCACCCTCCCCTTACAGACATAGCGTATAAGTATGCAGGTAATATGAACAAAGGGTGTGGGCCCGCAGGCAAAAGTGAGAGAAAGTGTGGAACCAGAGTTACATTGTTTTTTGATGTCTTTCTCTCATTTCCAAAGCTTATTTTGAAGAGCTGAGGTCTGAGACTAACTTAGGAGGTCAGTACAAGTGATGATAGACCCATACTGACTGCAAATAATCAAGGTGACGATATTTTTGTGTAACAGGAGCCCTTCCATATGAGGTCATTCTAGAAGTATATGACAAGGAATGGGTTCAAATAGTTGACTATGAACATATCCCGTTCAGATGTCACAAATGTCATGAGCATGGGCACCTATCTAGAGATTGTCCCCTTAATAGAAGGCAGCAAAACATAAACACCAGCAAAGGGAAAGACCAGATAGGTTTCACCAAAGTAGGAGGAAAAGGAAAAGGAGGGGGAAGGAAGACACAAAGAACCCCATTTCAAATGACAACAAAACAAGAAGTCACAACAGTTTCAAGATCTTAGGAGAAAAAGAAGTAGACGAAGGTGATCAAGAAAGTATAGAGAATCAGTTACCAAGGGGGAAAGGAAAAGAGACCATCATGGAGTTCACTCAGGAACAAAATGAACACACGAAGGACCCTTTGAGTACCATGGAAATAGAAAAAGACTAGGAAATGACTCAAAGTGAAAGTGGCATAGAGGACCAAGACTTACAGGAGATCCTAGAAAGGGAGAACCTAGAGCTGGAAAAGTTCCTAGAACAAGGAGGAAACTTGGGAATAAACTCCATCCCTCAGGAGGATGTGGAAAAGGTACAATAGATATCCCTTAACAAGTCACATCAAACAGCTGAAGGAGTCAAAATAGGACATGATAACCAAGAAAATAAAGGAACTTCCTCAATAGGATCAATAACAGGAAAACCAACAAAAAATCCAGGTAAAATGAGGGGAAGAAAAAGACAGAAAGAACTACTGCTAGACTGTGGCAAACTCATGATTGACCCAGGAAGGATGAAAGATCTTTCCAGTTACTACTTTAAAACCCCACCTCAATGAAAATCACAACCTAGAACATTAAAGGACTAGGGAGCAGAAGAAAACAAAGGAACCTAGGTAACAGGATCAGAGAGTAAAAACCTAACATAGTATTCATCCAGGAAACAAAATGCTTAGTGGAGAATATCCGTGAGAAACATAGCAAATGGTTAAATAGATATGAATACCTTGAAGTTAAGGCAAATAAATCTACTGGTGGCATTCTCACTCTATCGGATCCACAGAAATTTGGTGTGATTGATGCAGAGGCATCCAAACATCACCTTTCTCTGATTTTCCAACCAGTGGGTGACAGACAATGTTACATGATAACCAATGTCTATGGTCCACAGCTAATGGAGGACAAATTTTGACTCCTCACAACAATGGATGATTTGAAGAAGAGATACCCAGCTCTACCCTGGATTCTTGGAGGGGATTTTAACATGACAAAATCACTCATGGAGAAGAAAGGAGGAACTAGAACACTTGGTAGAGATTCAATTTCCTTCTAGAACTTCATCACCAATATGAAATTGGTTGATATGGAAACAAGCAATGGAATCTACACTTGGAATAACAAATGAGGGGGCCATACCCAAGTAGCCTCAAAATTGGACAGATTCATTGTTTCAGAGGAACTTCTTCTCATGGGAAATAACATTACTGCACACATACTGCCTTTTGGAGGCTCAGATCACTGGCTATCAAATTGGAAGCTTCTTTTTTTGGTAAACCAAGGAACACCCCCTTCAGATTTGAGAATGCTTGGCTCACACACTCATATTTCCTCACAAACATTGAAAAATGGTGGAAGGAAGAGCTTCACCTTCAAGGTACATAGATGTTCCTTCTATACTGCAGGCTCAAACACATTAAAGGTAAACTCAAAGAGTGGAATAAAAAGGAATTTGGTAATATATTCAAAGCTAAATGAGATGTGGAAAAGAAACTAAAGGAGATAAACCATATTCTTATCACACAAGGCTATAAAGATGAAAGGAAAGAGATGGCAGAGTCACTCCAGCAGGAATGGGATAACAGATGTCTTTAAGAGGAAATATTCTGGAGATAGAAATCCATAGTACAATCGATTAAAGAAGGGGAGAGAAACACCAAATTCTTTCACAGATCCACCATAGCTCACAGAAACAACAATATAATTGTGAAACTTAAATATGAGCATGGAATAGAAAGAAACACTCATGAAGAGATGGAGAAGGTTCTAGTCCAGCATTTTCAAAAAATTGCTGAGGAAATCTCAGAAGACAGAACCCAGTTTACGGAAAAATTTGCCTAGTATATTCCTAAATTGGTTACTAGAGAAGATAATTACAATCTCAACAGACCAGTTACAGAGGAAGAAATTGAGGAATTTGTTAAATAGATGCACAATGGAAAAGCACCATGCCCGGATGGCTTCAATGTGGACTTTTTCAAAGCTTGTTGGAGGATAGTTAAACTAGATATCCTGGAGGTAGTGGAAGACTCTCGACGTTTTAAGACAGTATTAAACGTGCTCAATGAATCTTTCATAGCCTTAATCCCCAAACAGGAAAAGTCCACCTCTCCAAACAGATTTAGAACTATAGCACTATGCAATGTGGTATACAAAATAATATCCAAAGTAATTTCCAACCATCTCAAACCGCTCCTCCCAACCCTAGTGTCAGAGGAGAAAATGGGTTATGTGGAAGGGAGACAAATTCTAGATAACATAATTCAAGCACATGAAATGGTTCATTCACTCAACACCAATAAATAGGCAAGAATGATAATTCAGCTGGACATAGCAAAGGCCTATGACAAACTTAGTTGGTCGTACATAAGAGAAATATTAAAATCCGATGGCTTTGATTATAATTCGATTAAATGGGCTATGGCGCTAGTCACCACCGCCAGTTGTTCAATTCTTCTTAATGGATTTCCCTCTGAAACCTTCAAGCCTTCTAGAGGTCTCAGGCAAGGCGATCCTCTTTCTCCTTTCCTTTTCATTCTAATGATGGAAGGGTTAGGGAGAGAAATCAAAGCTGCTAAGGAGGAAGGGAGAATTCAGGGTCTGAGACTCACTCAAGGTGGGGACATGGTGACACATCAGCAATTTGTGGATGATACTATGCTTCAAGGCACACCCACTGTCAAGGAAGCCAAAGCATTCAAGCAGATTCTGAGTGAGTTTGTTAGGGAAACAGGCATATAGGTAAGTCTTACTAAATCAAGGATTTTCTTTTTCAATACAGATATTTCAATACAAAGAAATCTTTCCAAAATTTTGAGCTTTCAAAGGGAGTCACTACCTGCAAAGTACTTGGGAGTTCCCCTCACCGACAAACTGCTACACAAGGATATCTGGGAGCCTGTTCTTAATAAGCTAAAAGATAAGATTAGAAAATGGACAAATAGAGCATTGAACCTAGCAGGGAGACTGATTCTAACTAAGGCTATCCTCCAAAGTATCCCTATCTATATGCTTTCAGCCATTCCGGCACCAACTAGTGTAATTACTAATATAAGAAATATTCAGAGAGACTTTCTCTGGGGGAAAGGTGAAGAAAAGAAGAAATGGGCCCTTGTGGCATGGGACAGGGTATGCAAACCTAAGTCCCATGGAGGTTTGGGTCTTCATGACCCAGGAATTCTTAACAGAGTTGTTGGAGCCAAAATCTAGTGGAGATGGCTAAAGGAAATAGAAGCCCCCTGGGCAAAACTATGGAAGCAAAAATATGCAAGAGGGTGGCAGGAGAAGAACCTCATCAGAATGATAGGACAAGCTAAAGGTTCTGTAATATGGAATATGGCATAGGAGAATAGGGCCCTAGTCCAAAATCACAGTTTCTGGGAGATAAGAAATGCAAATCTGGCCTGGTTCTAGGAGGATAATTGGAAGTAGGAGGACAATCTCCGAATTGAAGAATTAGAAAACATTCACACCCATACCATCAACAAAGGTTTAAGGTGGATACGTGACTATTGGGACCAATCAAGGAACAACGAGAAATGGAGAACATGGAAACTTCCAAAATACAGTGGAATGGGCATGTTGCACACTCAAGCTAGAGCCCTTAAAGGTATTTTAGACAAAGGCAAATCTTGACCTCAACCTTGGACAATCAACTAAGATGGGGAAAGAACAAGGCAGGTCTCTTCAACCTTAAGGAGGCCAAAGGGATAGATTCAGGGCTTAACCTTCCAAACATTGATAAGACGTGGAAAGAACTCTGGGATAATCCTCATTGGATGAAAGTCAAACTGTTCAAATGGCTAGTTCAAAAGGGCAAGATTCTGACATGGGATAACCTAAGAAAAAGAGGCTTTGTTGGCCCCTCAAGATGTCACTTATGTAGACAATAGGAAGAAACTACAAATCATCTCCTGAATAGATGCACTTTCACTACAATACTTTGGAATTGGGTAGGAGAAGTCTTCGAGCAGACAGACAGAAATGTAAATGACATCATTGCTACTTTGGAAAAATGGCAGAAACTTTTTTCGGATAATGAGATCATTAACTCTGCCTGGATGCTGGTCCTAGGATTCATAATCTGGAATGTTTGGAAGGAGTGCAACAATAGGATTTTCAAGGATAAAGTGAGTTCGGTGAGCAGCATCCTTAAGCTAATCCTTAAACAACTCAAAGAGATTGTTCACATCCTGGGAGGTGTAGCCACTAGCAAAACCACCGGACAAAGAGAGGCTAGAATACTGAATAAGTTAGAGCTCAAGGTTCATCCCCGTCAAGGTTCCATGCAGATCAACAAGAATACCTCAGTAGAAAAGGCTTCATGGCAACCCCCTTCACATGGCTTTTTAAAATTTAACATTGATGGGCATCAAAAGGGAATCCAGGAGAAGCTGGATATGGAGGGGTCATGAGGGATGAGGAAGGAAACATACAAATCATCTTCCACAGTTATCTAGGAAAAGCTACCAACAATATGGTTGAGCTCATGGCGATGGAATTATTCCTGGAAATACTGCTCAAGTACAACATTCACAATGTCATCATTAAGGCTAACTCGAAATTAGTCATTAACTCAGTGAAGAGGATAAATGTTGGTGCTGCACCATAGAAAATATCAGGACATTGGCAACTTCTACAAGTCTACCAAAGAATCCAAACACACTTAAGAATGCTGAGAACTCTTAGGTTGGTGCATGTCCATAGGGAAGCCAACAAAGTTGCGGACTGGCTTGCTAATAAGGGGGTTTGAAACAAGCATATCGACTTGTGCTGCTGGTGGGGGGAGGTAATGGATGACAAGTTGAAGGAGGAATTCTCATCCCAGGCCCTCAGCGACAGACAACAGTATCAGGAAAAATCAAGAGAATGAATTTTACTTTATGAAAATGAGGGATAAGTTCACTTTAGATGGCCCATCAGCGGAGATGCACTATCGCTTATCTAAGGGAGCTTCCAGAAACAGAGGCAGATATTTGTTCATAGGAGGAATGATTCCATATTGGGGTCAAAAACGAGCCGAGGCATACCACCCGCTTTGAGTAACCTCTGTCCCAGGAGAATTTTTCCCGGAAGACAAGTGATGCCATTCAGCAGGAGACACGTGGAGGTGAATGGACAATGATTACCGCCCTCATCAATGGGTATCTCATGAGAAATTGTGTGGTCTGATTTGGTCTGTGGTCGTCAGATCTGGATAGGGAATATCATTGGCCACCTTTTGGTGTGCAAGTTGGTGGGGCTGAAAGGATAAAACCACTTACGATTTACCACCTTCATCGGGTGCCTTCCAAACCAAAGATGGTTTTAATGAAAAGCCAACGATTCCACTCAGGAAGAAACACGTGGAGGAGGACCGAAAAATAAAACCGCCTTCATCGTAAGGTATACAGCGGGCATTTTAAGCCGCGCGATATGAACTCCAATCATTGGATCAGAAGGAAAGGATCAACGACCAGCGTTGATTGTGCAACTTTAGGGTTTTTTGTGAGTAGTTGTGTGGGCTGATTTGGTCTGTGGCCGTCAGATCTGGAGAGGGAAGATCAATGGTAACCTTTTGGTGTGCATGTTAGTGGGCAGGAAAGAAGGTTAAACCACTAATGATTTACCACCTTCATCGGGCACCTTCCAAACCAAAGACGGTATTAAGGAAAAGCCAACGATTCCACTTAGGAAGCAACACGTGGTGAAGGACCGAAAAAGAAAACTGCCTTCATCACGCAGTATTTAGCGAGCTTTTAACCCACACGATATGGACTACAGCCGTTGGATCAGAAGGAGAATATCAATGGTCAGCGTTGATCGGGCAACTTTAGGTTTTTTTTAGAACTACACCCCTGCGCGGGTTGAATCTTGACCGTCGGATTGTTAGAAGATAGCTCTTCGGTCAATTTTGGGCAATCTAGACCTTCTCTCGGTCTAATTTTTTGAGGTTTTTTTCGGGCACTTAGGGTATTTTCACTCCCCTTTGTAGGAGTTTGTGCCTCTGGGAATTTGTTGTAACATGTGTAAAATATTTTTTTAACTAAGTTAATAGAAGGACCATCTCTTGCTTAAGAAAAAAATAAGATGCATCAATGCTTCCTCCAAGTGATCTTTGAGTTGATGTGATTCTATACGATATCCTTGTGGTTTCGTTGTGATGTTCCTTACTAGTTTAGAATCTTGTAGATCCTTGCTTGAGTTGACTAGCATGAAAAATTGAAATCCCTTTTCAAATATCTCCTTTGAGACCTTCTAGCACTATCCAACACCAAGCACTGAAATTTCTCCAGACTACAAGTTATTGAGATCTTTGTGGTGTGATAGAGATTGTAATGACAGTCAATGTGTGACTAGCATAGAAACTGTGAGAGGTACTATGTTTTCTTCTTTTGACTATGATCTGAGCTTTGAGCACTAGAATTGAGACTTCAATTTGACTGAGATTACTTGATCATGGCACCAAAATCATCCTTAATTGTCTTGTTGTTGAAGACTGTCTCCTTGATTATATAGACAAAAACCCTTGTTGGTGTACATTGTTGTTGTAGTTTGATCCTTCAATCCTTGTAGGTTTTAGAAACACAAACTCCTTCAAATTTCTTTGATGTTGATACTTGAGTGTCTCTTTTTGCATCCCTTCCTTTGAATTTAGCACCTTAGCTCTGATACCAGGTTGAAGAATCTAGGGCAATTAGAGTTAATGAGATTATTCTTGCATGATAACTATTTGTGATATATTTAACTTTACCTCTTAGCACAATCTTCACTTGTTATTATTCTTAGAGTGTTTATTCTTAGTTCATCAAATAGCTACCAAAAACAAAGAGACAAGAACACATGATGTTGGCTTTCTGCCAAGGCCAAAAACCTCTCCCTCTTGGAAAGGAAAACCCACACAAAATTCTTCTTATAGAGATTCCAATTGACGAATACCAAGACCATGACCCTTGACCTGCTAGGCCACTCCAAGACCAAGACACCAATCCTATTCTTACTATTGAGATCATCATCATCATTATTGCTTTACCGAGGTCTTCACTATTGTTGCACTGTCAAGGTCATTACTGAGATTGCTGCAACATATTTATGGAGGACTTTGCCATAATAACAAGATCATCATTGTTGCACCATAGTTTCTCCTGCATTTATATCCGTGTTTCACTCTCACTAAGATCATCTTCATGTCAACGAGGTCTCTATACTATATGAGAGTTGTACCAAGATATATGATTACCAACTTACTGAAATCAGGACTATGTCTAGTATGTCGAGAATGCATCATTGTGGGATCTCTAATCTTCTTCTTATTATCATTATGTCGAGACTATTGAGACATGAACCTTCTCCTAATCTGACAAATGTACTGCTCCTTCATCTGAGATTCTTGTTACCCTGAACTAGACAGAGACTGCAGAGAAGTATGCGAGGAGATCATTGTAGTTGTCATCAATATTTTAGAGGTATGTTGAGGTTCTTTCATCATCCAATTTTGCAGACACTTGTATTAAATTTTGTCCAATTGTGGTGACTCTAAGTGCGTATAAATAGTTGTTAGCCGCCCATATTTGAGCCAACATGTCCACCGAAAGGTTGTGTCTCCATATGTGAGCTGACTTGACATTTATATCCATTTTCAAGCCAACATGATTATGTTTTACATCATTTAGCTTGATGTCTTCTTCAAGAGGATTGTGTTTTTCTTCGAGGGTTGATTTAAAGTCTAGGTTGACTCATATACATTACATATATTCTCAAGAAGAGCTATTTGACTCTTTGACTTTCCTATAGCACTTCAACATGTGTTGGACCTATGTAATGAGTAAGAAACTCATTTTATAATTTTACAAAAATAATATTTATTTTCTTTTACAAGTACAAATATCAAAATTACATTTATGAAGACTGAACCTAGTTACACTTTCTTTAACACAAAGATCTAATGCAATGTTGGCCCATGTAGAAGGGAATATTTAATTTGATTCAGACATGGTTGCACCTCCTGGATCAAGTACCACAAACCTTGCTCCCATATCTTCCTCTAAATCTAAATGATTTTTATGCTTGTTTAATTTGTTTAGAATTATGTCATGTTTTGTAATGATTGTCTAGCATGAAGGGCCTTTTTTAAATCTCGAGCTAGTTGGATGGTTTGTTTTTGTACTTTGATATAAACAATGAAGTTTTGGATTGTGGGTACCCTTGTATTCCCAGGATAAAATAAAGATTTCTTCAATTAATTGGATGTAATAGTCATGTACTTTTAAGTTATTTTGATAATATAAAGTGCTTTAATTTGCAACAACAAAAAAGTGTTAAAAATTTAATATTATAAAATGATCAATAAATGAAATAGGTTGGTTTTAAAAGTTATTTATTGATAAATAATTACAATGAGAGGCAAATTCTAAATCTCAGTATGAGGGCGCTGGGTGATTTCATTTGTGCTTAATATGGAGTTGACAAGTGTCACTTAAAAAAAAAAAATTAAATTAAATTAAATTAGATAACAATGTCGACTATAATCAAAATAAAAAACAAATATACATATTTGGTTATTTTTACTTAAAATATTATAAAACATAGTCTCACTCTACTCTTTCACTCTTGCTCTCAATTATAAATAAAATATTTCCATTTCCATATAAAATAAGATAATTTTATATCAAATTTAAAAATAAAATAAAAAGTAATTAAAATAAAAAATAAATAATTGACATTATTTATATTTTCATATTAATTTATATTTCATATTCAATTGAACACATAAAGAAGCCATTTGAATATCCATGTTAACTAGTTTATTTCAAACAAACAGAAATCTCAACTAAGCAAGGAGGGAACAAGTTAAGGAGAGGATATAAAAGCAAGGGAGCTTTCTTAATGAAAGAAACCTACGAACTTGGAAATCTCAACTAAGCAAGGAGGGAACAAGTTAAGGAGAGGATATAAAATCACGGGAGCTTTCTTAATGAAAGAAGCCTACGAACTAACTATAGCAGATCATAATCACCCGCAAGACCAAAAGTAGAGCAAAATCTGGTAGCACGGATGTTGGCCAAAAATATGCACTTACTTATGGTTGTTATTGAGAAAGCATATCCTCACATGGGACAACATGCTCAAGGAAGGGTTTGTGGGTACATCAAAATGGTATCTCTATAATGAATAATCAAAGGAAATAGATCACCTTCTCAACCTATGCCCCTTTGCTAAAGAAATTTGTAACAAAGGAGAGACCCTCAAAAGAATGAGTAGGCATATAAGAGATGTGACCTCCACTATCACCAAATTGGAGGACTCATCATTAAAAAATGAGGTGCTAGACAAGTGTTGGAATCTAGTGACAGGCTTGTTGGTATGGGAAATTTGGAAATAAAGAAACCAAAGGATCTTCAAAAGCATGGCGAATTCGATGGAAGTCGTGTGGGAAATGCTTAGAAAACATGCCAAAGTGTCAATCGTAATCCATGATTGGGGGATCTAGATCTCAAAGAGGATTTGGATGAAGAGGTTGTAATGAAGGCCTAGGTTCTTGACAAGCTTGAGCATCCACCTTCAGCCTCCCAATAAAATTATGATTCCAAGTCCATCTCTATGGTCCCTACCTCAATAGGGTCACTACAAGTTCAAATTTGATGGGGGCATGAAAAGGAAATCCATACTCATCTGGAACATAATTTTTTAGGAACATCGAAGGGCACATTACAAGGATTTTCTACAGTTACATAGGACATAGTAACAACAACGAGGCAAAACTAGAAGCATTGATCCAAGGCCTAAACATAGTATAAAGCAGTTTCCTCATCCTACTAATGATAGAAGGTGACTCCTAGCTAATCATCAATCTAGCTAGGAAAATTATGGATGGCATACCTAGTCATCACTATGTTGGAGGTTCGAGGTTGGATGAGGGACTCAACTGTCTAGATACAATCATGGAAGAGTTGTCAGCGATCACTCTTCATCATGTGTGTAAATTAGCCAACAAGGTAGCATCTAGAGGAGACTTATCTCAAACGGGATTGCATTTCCTCGGTTTTTAAGGACTTGATCAACCTGAAATCTTGTGCTCAATCGAAAAATGGTAGGGAGGGTTCAACCTCATGCCACATATATTCTAGAGGTTACTAAGCATTAATGAGGGGAGAGAGGGAGTGTGGGCATACGTGAGCCAACCCGGCACCCCTATACCATGCATATTTGATCTAATGTATCTCTTGTCTGGGTCGTACCTTTGTCAATCATAGCCTTGAGGAGACCAACTTTTGTATCAGCATTCAATTACTCTTGTACACTATGTAAATTGAAGGATCTAACATAATAGCTTTACTTAGACAAAAAAAAAAAAATCAATATCAACTTTAGATAAAAGATAAAAACACACACACAAACATATGAACCGCAATAAAATATTTCAAGAAAAAAGCTTTAATGTAGATAATATAATCATAACTAAACTAAATTTCAATGTCAACAATTACCCAACCTTGAGGGTGTTGAGAGGATTAAACTCATGACCAAGATAAACACACACACACACACACACATATGAACCGCAATAAAATATTTCAAGAAAAATCTTTAATGTAGATAATATAATCATAACTAAACTATTTCAATGTCAACAATTACCCAACCTTGAGTGTAAGGACCTGCGGTCATGCGATGCGAAACGACGAGCTACGATTAAGGCAAATGAGTGAACAATGGTAAAATGCGCGTGGGAGTCTTGGCTAAGGCAAGTTTATACCATGGGGACGAGTTGGCATATCACCCACGGGCCAACCTCATAGGCTTGAGTATTCGGGTGAAGTTTGGTTGGCCGTCCCATGTGATGGGCGGGCAAACCAACGTTGGTGAATGAAGTTGCAAGTATGAGGGCGTCGACTGAACGAGTTGGATGAGTCGGCCGGGTGGCACTACTCGCCCAACTGCCCATATATATGGAGGGCATAGATTGGAGCAAAGGCATTGGAGATGAATCGAACATCACTCGCTCATCAAGAAGGAGAAGTGCAAAGGGTGGAGAAGAGCTGCAGCAAAGGCGCAGGTTATGCGCCCGCTCACTGGGCATCTCTACACCAAGGTTGGCACGAAGTCTTGGTGACGGGTCGAAGCACGGGTCGTGGGTTGCGCGAAGGCGCTCGCCTGTCGTTTGGAGGTAAACACGGGTGGAGGGTGCGTGAGGGTGCCTACCCACCGGTTGGAGACTCGGGTGGAGGGTTCGTGTAGGCGCCCTCTCGTCGGTTGTAAGTGCGGGTGGAGGGTGCACGAAGGCGCCCACCCGCTGGGTAACATGAGTTCAGTTGAGGAGTTTTGGGTGGAGGGTCGTGTGAGGGCACGCCCACCCGACTCGAGCAAGTAACTTGTGTGTTGAAACGGTGAACCCGGGTAGGGGTGAAATGAAGGTACCCGCCCGCAGTTGGTATCTGTATGAGGCTGCACGAAGGTGTTGCCGGGTGGAATTTTGGCTAAGTATGAAACTTGGGGTTTCCCAGGTATACTTGTAAAATTGTAAAAGTTGTATAATATATTGAAATCGGGTAGACTCATTGTTCAGGGAGTTACCCCTCCCTTTATATTGTTGCAATTGTGTTCTTTCTGTATAATTGTTGTGGATAATGAATGTGTATGGATGTTCATTAGTATAAAGGAATAATAATAATACTTATAGAGTTTAGACTTCTGTGATCCATATCAAGTTTGAGAGAGATTTTTCGGCGAAAATCACATGAAATACCACAATCCTCAGCCATTAAGTTCACTAAGGAGCAAGAAGTTGATGGATGCCTTCGTTCCTTGACATTCTTATTTCTAAGAATAGTGATGGTTCCCTCGCCCACCGAGTTTTTTGGAAGAAAATGCATACGGATCAGTATCTTCATGCCAGTTCCCACCATTTCTCGGCTCAAAAGATGGGTGTTCTCAATACCCTTGCTACTCGGGCCCTAAGGATCTCGGACAAGAAGAGTTTTGAGAAAGAAAAATCCCATCTGCTTGATGTCTTTGTTGAGAATGGTTATAGTAGATACATGGGTCAGAAGGCTTTCCTTAAAGCTACCAAGAATGCTCTGACTAAAAGGGAATCGAAGGAACGAATTCCAGGTGTCCATCTTCCGTATGTTCAAGGGACCACTGATAAGATTGGAAGGATTCTCAGGAAGCATAGTGTCCTTGTGACCTTTAGGCCCCTGAAAACTATTCGTATGTCCCTCATATCAGTGAAGGATCTTATCGACCCTAAGGATATGAAAGGTGTTTATATTATCCCCTGTTCCTGTGGGACCCCCTATATTGGGGAGACTGGTCGCTCCATTAATCAAAGGATTAGTGAGCATGCAGCGGACCTTAAGCATAGGAGAGTTAAGTCTTCCGCTTTAGCTGAACATGCTGAGAAAACCAATCATCATGTTTGTGTTGAGGAGGCTAGTGTTATTGTTAAGGTTTCGCACTTCCATCATCGAAAATTTAGGGAAGAGCTTGAGATTGAAAAGAGGCCAAGCAATCTCAATAGAGAGGATGGCTGGAAAATCAGTAGGTGTTGGGTCCCAACACTCTCTTCCTAGT
>APFE030956756.1:0-10133 GCA_000404065.3 Pinus taeda | reverse complement strand
TTTATTTATTTATTTATTTTTCTCATTTTATTTATTTATTTATTTTAGAGTCAATTTTCTCATTTCATTATATTTACTAATTCTAACTAACCTAGCAGCCTATTTATATTACTTTAGATATTATAAGGTCCTTTATGTAACTAATTTTCCATTTAAATACTAATTAACTTATAATTTTTAACTAATTAACTAATTTTCTAACTAACCTAACAACCTATTTATATTACTTTATATACTTATTTATGCATATAATTTATTCATTTATTATAAGGTCCTTTATGTAACTAATTTTCCTTTTAAATACTAATTGACTTATAATTTTTAATAATACTTTTTGAATTAAACACCCATTAAAAATATTTTATATATATTTTTTAAGGGATTGGTGCTGAATATAACTAATTAAATTATTAAAATATTTTTAACCCCAATCCTAGAGTCAAACTAGCTGTTGGTCAAGTTAGCCGTTGGAGGCTCTGCTCAGACTATTTAACATGCTAAGCTGGATCTGTTTCTTCAACTTGTCCTGACGACAAACCACACTGGTTGGTTCGTAACGCGTCGACAAATGATATTTCATGTGATTTTCGCCGAAAAATCTCTCTCAAATAATAATACTTGGTAAAGAAAAATAAACTAAGTATCGAATGTTAAGGCGTAGTCCATGAACATAAGTATTGGTGAAAAGAAAGTGTTCGGTGGTGCTGCACCTCGCTATAAGCGATTGAAAGACTATCGCATGGGTAGGGGTGTGACAGGTGGTATCAGAGCAGTTGATTTGGGCATCGAAGGTTGAAGCTGCTACACACCTACACTATAAGTGTAGGTGGTATCAGAGATCACAGTTGGAGCTAGTACGTGACGAAGTGATAATGGAAGCAGGTACTTGCAGGTGAAGGAAGCTGGTTTCACATACAAGTGAGACAAGAGTTGGTTCAGTTTTGCAAGAAACTTGGTGAAGTTGGTGCATGGTCTATACTAGATCACAAAGAAGGAAGCAGTTAGCAAAGATGGCAGGTGAATCTCATGTGGAAATGGGAGAATCTAGCCACAATGCGACTCTAGCTTTCATTGAAAGGATATTGGAAAGAATGGAGGAATTGGAGTCTTATTGGACTATGAAGATGAACTTGGTCATGAAAGATCAAGAGGCTAATTCGAAGATGAGGGAAGAACTTGATGAACTCCAGACTCAGCGTGAGTACACAGATCTTAAGTGTACACAACTTGAAGATGAAGTCAAGGAGATTAGAGAAGCAAGGGATCGAGGTTTGGCAGAAATCTTGAACTTGCAGAAATCTCTTAATGAGGCCAGAGATGATATCGTGGTGTTGAAGAAGGTCGTGAGGCATAACTTAGGTGGAGGAGTGCCTCATGTGAAAGTCAAGGAACCGGAATATTATGATGGTACAAGAAGTGCAAAGACTCTTGGTAACTTTCTTTGGGATATGGAGCAATACTTGGAACACTTGGGTCTATCCAATGATGAGACAAAGGTGAAGATAGTTGCTCAATTCTTGAAGAAGGATGCTAAGATGTGGTGGCGAAGGAGGATGGATTAGATTGTCAATGGTAGTGCTAATGACATAACTTTGTGGGATGACATGAAAAAGGCTTTGCAGACCCACTTCAATCCTCAGGATGAAACATGGGAAGCAAGGATGAAGATTAAGTTTATTAAGCAGACAAGGAACCTACAGACATATTAGCGGGAGTTTGCAAGTGCAGTTCTGGAACTTCCTGACATGGCAGAAAGGGACAAGGTGTTCAACTTCATTATTGGATTGAAATCTTAGGCACGAAATGAAGTGAAGAGGTAGAAGATTAAGACACTTGAGGAAGCTTTTTCTACTGTGGATCATTTGGTGGAGCATTATGACGAAACTGTTGATGAGAAAAAGAAGAAGTTCGATAAGCTGAAAGAGAATAAGAAGGATGATGCTTCAAAATCGGATGATAAGACGAATACGAAGAAACCTTTGAAGTGTTGGATATGTGTTGAACCACATAAGGTGAAGAATTGTCCTTCAAGACCGAAAGTGGCTGCTATTGCACAGTCTAATACGAAGAAAGAAGAAGCTTTTGTGGGGATGATGTAGATTCTTGGAGCTGTTGCTGCTACAGAGGTGGTCTCTCCTAGATATCCTGAGAGGAACAGCTTGGAGTATGTTCGGATGTAGATTGGGAGTGTTGATGTACTCACTATGGCGGATAGTGGGGCTACTCACAACTTCATGAGTGAGGATACTGCAAAAAGGATTGGGCTGAAATTTGTACTGGTGAAGGCACAGATGAAGACAATGAATTCTCCTCCTGATTGTGTACTTGGTGTAGCTGAAAGAGTGGACACAACACTAGGTGAGTGGACCGGGAAAATCGACTTCACAATAGTGCGAATTGATGACTATGAAGTTGTACTAGGGATGGAATTCTTGAAACAATATGATGCTATGATTGTTCCACATTTGAAGAAGTTGTACATTTACGATGGAAGGGAAGATGTACCCATTGGTGCGACTAGACCTGATTGTAAACTAGCAGTGATGCAGATGGAGGATGAGAAGTGCATGGATTACATGTGTAAGCGGTTGTCTATTGTTGAGGCAAAGCTTACCGAGCAATCATTGGTTATCAGGACACTATCCGATAGTATCTTGGATTTGTCAAGAAGGCTAGACAAGGTTGAGGATGATGATGATGAGGAGGTTTATGTGAGACCGAATGTCCATGAGGAGGATCGGGTTGCATATCTACAGAGGATGGAGATAGAGAATCCTGACAGATGGATTGAGCTTATTAGTGAGGGTGAGCCTTCAGGCTCTACTCCCTCTACATCTTCTTAGATGACATAGAAGGCGGGGTTCATTGTTGAGCTGCTCATGGCAGTGAGTCCTTAAAACAAATTGAGCAGGTATGACAGATGGTGCAGGAATGGTTTGGCATTAACATCATGACATGTTGCAGATGGGATGGAGTTTCCATGGACCTGAGCATGGGAGAGATTCTTGGTGAGTCTAGGATGTGGCAGAATCTGAGAAACACTGGTGTAGGCATAAGGATGGACATTCTTATGATTTGAGCGTGACAGTTGGATTGATCACCTGACTAGTTCGAGTCATGAGGGCTAGCAGTGTACCAGAGAGATGTTGGCATTATGTTGGAGTATCTAATGACAGTTCACAGGGTGGGACGACACATGGTGGAGACAGTTGTTTTTACATATGTTGCAGGGATGTTGCAGTGTATGGGTTGATTGATATCATAGACCAAGGATTGGACAATTATCTTGATGAAATGATGATCTTGGTGGCAGGATGGTTACCAGGATGACATATTGTCGAGGACAACAATGAATTCAGGTGGAGGAGGATGTAAGGACATGCGGTCATGCGATGTGAAACGAAGAGCTACGGCCTAGGCAAACGATCGAACGATGGTGAAATGCGTGTGGGAGTCTTGGCTAAGGCGTGTTTATACCGTGGGGATGAGTTGGCATATCACCCACGGGCCGACCTCATAGGCGTGAGTATTCAGGTGAAGTTTGGTTGGCGATCCCGTGTGATGGGCGGGTCGACCAACATTGGTGAACTAAGTTGCAAGTATGAGGGCATCGGCTGAACGAGTTGGACGAGTCGACCGGGTGGCACGACTCGCCCAACCGCCCATATATATGGAGGGCGTAGATTAGAGCAATGGCATCGGAGATCAATCGAACATCACTTGCTCATCAAGAAGGAGAAGTGTGAAGGGTGCAGAAGAGCCGCAACAAAGGCACAGGTTATGCGCCTGCTCATCGGGTAGCTCTACACGAAGGTTGGCACGAAGTCTTGGTGACATGTCGAAGCATGAGTCGTGGGTCACACGAAGGCGTCCCCCCGTCGTTGGGAGGTAAACAAGGGTGGAGGGTGCGTGAGGGTGCCCGCTTGCTAGTTGGAGACTCAGGTGGAGGGCGTGTGTAGGCACCCACATGTCGGTTGTAAGTGCAGGTGGAGGGTGCACAAAGGCGCTCGCCCACCAGGTAACACAAGTTTGGTTGAGGAGCTTTGGGTGGAGGGTCGTGTGAGGGTGCACCCGCCTAACTTAGGCAAGTAACTTGTGTGTTGAAACGGTGAACCGGGGTAGGGGTGAAATGAAGGCGCCCGCTCATGGTTGGTATCCGTGTGAGGCTACACGAAGGTGTTGCCGAGTGGAATTTTGGCTAAGTATGAAACTTGGGGTTTCCCAGGTATACTTATAAAATTGTAAAAGTTATATAATATATTGAAATCAAGCAGACTCATTGTTCAGGGAGTTGCCCCTCCCTTTATATTGTTACAATTGTGTTATTTATGTATAATTGTTGTGGATAATGAAAGTGTATGGGTGTTCATTAGTATAAAGGAATAATGATAATACTTGGTGAAGAAAAATAAACTAAGTATCGAATGTTAAGGAGTAGTCCATGAACATAAGTATTGGTGAAAAGAAAGTGTTCGGTGGTGCCGCACCTTGCTATAAGTGGTTGAAAGACTACCGCAAGTGTAGGGGCGTGACACCGAGGATGTCGAGAGGATTGAACTCATGACCTCTCAATAGCAAAGGTGCTTTAATGATGGAGACTCAACCAATTGATTTAGCCCTCAAGACTAAAAAAAATGTATATATTATACAAAGTAATTGAAAAAATAAATTGTTATTGTTATAGCATTTCAACTATCATTATTTTACATTAATTTTGAATCAAGCAAATATTTGTTGGAATTGCATGTTTAAGTTATGTTGCTTACATAATCTAAGTATCCAAGGGATTTTCGAGGGTTTGAATCCATTTATATACCACCATAGATCCATCTTAACTCCAGATCTACCAAGAGCTTACAGGGATCAACACTTTTCACTCTAAAAAAGGTTTTCCTCTCAAGATATTTGATCCATCTAGGTGCTTAGTAGATCCAAAGTTAAAATGGATCTAGAATGGTTTAATTATTAATTACAAATAATTATAATTAATTAATTTTACGTCTTTTATTTTATTTTATTTTTAAATCAAAAATGTTTACTTATTAATTATTATTATTATTATTATTCTTATTATTATTAAATTTTTTTAAATATAATTTTAAAAAGTCAATATATTAACATACATTATTACAATTCTTTATCATATGGTTGGAAAGCTCTTCGGCCCATTAAAAAATTAACAACATTATATATATATATTAATATGGCAAAATTTTTTAAAATTTTTAACATAAATTATATTAGTATTAGAAAGAGAGAAAAAACAAATATTATTTAAAATCATCACCTTTTGTGAAAAATATGTCTTAACCTATTTCAAGTCTAATATAATTATATATTAAAATATTTTATAAATTGGGATTTTATAAATCTATATAATTTTACATAACTCACTTTGTTATTCTTGATCATTTTAATATATGATATATTAGCAAAATTTTATAAAAATATTTTTTTTTAATATTTATAATTTGTTTCAATTTTTTTATTAAATAAATTTGGACCCTTATGATGTAGATTTCATAAACCATTTTCAATTTTCTTCTGGATGATATATTCTAATTTTTTCCTTAAAGAAAGATAAAATAAGGATATTTGTTAGGAAGATTACACGATTATTATTTATGATATATATTCTAAATTTTTTCTTTAAGAAAGATAAATAATGAGAGAATCTTCCGGGCTTCACTTCATTGATGTAGATATTCACAAACCCATTTTGAATTCCTTTTGATGATATATTCTAAATTTTTTCTTAAAGAAAAGATAATGAAGAATAATTACACAATTATTATTCTATGATATATATTTTTAAAATTAAGATTTCTGTTTTTCCCCAAACTTCCAATAAAGATACTTGTTTAGAAGATAATATATTATTATTTATAATATTTATTTTAAATTAAGAGATGTTTTATCCCAAATTTGTTGTAATATAATGATGGTTCATTTAATTGAAAGTTGTACAAGATTCTAGTGACTTTTAAAGATTATTTTCATCCTACTAAAAGTTTGTTTTTACCAATTCAAAGACTTTTTTATGTAATTAAAAGTTTATTCTTACCAATTCAACATAAAGATAAATTTGGTAAACAATTATAACAAGATGCAAGATCGAGAGCGTTGGCGATCATGGACATCTAGAGTTTGAGTCAGACCTACGAACGACAGACCTGCACAAATTACATTTTCATGTTTCCGTTCAGCTCTGAGGACACAACGAAATGCGACAAAGGCACAGTTCACAAGCAATGGATTCCCCTCTGGGGGAGGATAGGGCGCCTCCCCACATTATCGATGAAGATGTCAAGAAATAACATCAGGACGATGTTGAACCAATTCCAAACACTCTGCTTGACAACACGAACAAGCATGACGCACCCAGGGCGACATCGGCCACATGTAAGCCTGTAGCAGCTGAAAGACCAAAGGTTGAACTCCCAAGCCATCGGATAAATAATTAGATCTAGTACATGAAGGATCATGTGCTGATTGGAAAATTTATAGGCTTCTAGCCCACAGAGAAAGCATTGCATGGATGGATAGCAGCCAAATGGAAACCAAAAGGGCACATTACCCTGCAGCTGGGGCCTAAAGGATTCTTTATAGCGATTTTCAACTATATAGAAGACCGAAACAGAGTCCTCGATGGAGGACCGTATTTTTTCAATGTCGCGGGTTTATATTTGAGAGATTGGATAGAACAATTCAATTTTGACAAAGAGGATTTAAGTTGGGCACCAGTGTGGATTCGCCTCTATTCCCTTCCTCTGGAGTACTGGGATGAGGACATGCTGCAAGACATTGGGAATGGCTTAGGGGAGTTCATTAAAATCGCAGAAGAGACGAAACTCAGGCGATACACCTCCTATGCCCGAATTTGTGTCTACATGCATCTCAGCAAAGCTCTTCCGAATGCGGTAAGTCATTACCATGATGATTTTGAATGGGTACAATCAATAGATTATGAGCATGTTCCATTCCGTTGTAGAAAATGCCATGCCCTCGGCCATCTCTTCCAAGACTGCCCTTCAAACCTGAAAGACTTGAACCCCTCCATTGCAGCTAAATTTGACTCGGATGGCTTCACCAAGGTCACCAACCGTAAAAAGAATCACAAGAAACCCTCAGCTGGCCTTAAAAAGCCTGCATCTAATACCTCAATGCCTTCCACAACCAACAACTTTGAGATCTTGAATCAAACAGAACAGAACATCCATGAAATCCCTGACCAATCGAAGGATATCCCTAAGACAACTCCTCTCTCCACCCCTTCAAGCTCCAAGATTACCCAAAAATCTACACCGTCCACAGATCCTACCTTGGATGCCCCAAGTATTTCACCGAAACGGAATACTCAAGGTATGGAGGTTGACAATATGCAACAGGAAATCATGAATGTAGTAGAAACAGTAGTAGAAAGAAGTGGGATCCAGCACATGGAAGAGTAGCCCGAAAGCTTTGATATTGGAGATATGGATATATTGGGATTTGAGCTAGCTTGTAAGAAAAAGGAATACGACAAAATCCCAGAGAGGCAACTGGAAAACTTAGAAGTAATCCTCTCCAGAGCACAACAACAAAGATCTTTGGACATCTAGCCTGGGAGTCATTGGGATGGTAAAAATACTATTAAAGACAATAAAAAAAGAGGTAGGAAAACCGATCTACAAAGAACCATCTGCATTGGGGAAATACTGGTAGAATTGGGAAGTTATTCCAAGCTTACAAAGTATTAAAACCCCCTTCCTAGCAGTGCACCATGAAGCTTATCTCATGGAATATCAGAGGGCTAAACAACGTTGGGAAATACAAACTGATAAAAAACATGATTCAAATGGAGAAACCCCAAATTTTTTCATACAAGAAACCAAATGTAACACTACAATCCTGGACCAGACACTTGCAAAAGCGTGGCTGGGCAGCAAAGCAGCAGTAGTGGATGCTTTTGGCGCTTCAGGAGGACTGGCCATAATCTGGGATGAACGAGCTATCGCACTTAATAATATTCATGCGAGTAAGCATTTTATACAAGCCACCTTCCATATAACAAGGACAAATGTTCATGGTCATATAACTAATGTCTACTTCCCCTAGGAAGAAATGAGCAAGATTGACATTCTGAACACATGAGCTTTGATCAACTCGGAAAGAACATATCCAATTTGGATTACAAGAGGAGATTTTAATATCATAACAAGGTTGGAGGAAAAAAGAGGGGGCAGAGCCAGATTGGACAATGAAAGCATGCACTTCAAAAATTTCATTCAAGATAATTGTTTCATAGATACGGCATCCAACAATGGTGTATACACTCGGAATAATAAATGAACAAGAGCACATCAAATCGCTTCAATATTGGATCGATTCCTTCTTTCGGACAATGCACTCCATGTAGGTGGGGACTTCATAGCGTCGATCTTACGAATCACAGGTTCAGATCATTTTCCTATTGTGCTTCAATGGCAGTGGCCGGGTAATGCCACTCAAAGGCCTTTCTGCTTCGAGTCTTTCTGGATGTTGCATCTAGATTTCAACAATCTGATTCAGACGGTCTGGAAAAACTTCAAACCCCCGGATGGTACCAAAATGTATCAGTTCTAGCAAAAACTCAAAAATCTCAAACATAGCATTAAGCAATGGAATCAAAATACCTTTGGCAATATCTTCCAGGCACAACGGGGACTAGATCAAGAAATGAAACAACTACAGCAGAGAATCATCATGGAAGGACGGTCTGAAGAAACCTCAGAGTTGGAAAAGCACTTGCAAGTACAATTATCCAAAAGAGATAAGCAAGAAGAAATTCTTTGGAAGCTAAAAATCAAGAATCAGATGGATCAAAGAGGGTGAAAGAAACACAAAGTTCTTCCATCACACTACCATCAAAAGAAGAATGCATAAAAATATCACCAATATTCAGAATCTGCAGGGGGATTGGTTGGAAAAACATGAGGACATTGAACACGAGTTCATTACCCATTTCAAGAAGGTACACAGGAACCTCAGATTGATAGACGGCAGGCTATTGAGAAAATAACCAAGAATATTCCTAAAATGATAACTGAGGAACACAATGAGCTCCTCCTCAGGCCAATCTCTTTACAGGAAGTGGAGAACGCCATGCGACATCTCAAATAAGGAAAAGCGCCTGGCCCCAATGGTTTTACTTCCAATTTCTTTCATAGATTTTGGGATCTTATCAAAGACGAGGTCTGGCAAGTCGTGAAGGAATCCAGAACTAGTAGATGGTTGCTTCCTTCTATGAATGCAACCTTTATAGCTCTCATCCCCAAGGAAGATCACTCACAGACTCCGGACAAATTCAGGCCCATTTCTCTATGTAACGTCATTTACAAAATCATCTCCAAAGTGATTGCGTCCACACAAAAACCTATGCTCCCATTCCTCATATCTCCTGAGCAATCTAGTTATGTGGAAAGAAGGAAAATCACAGATGGAATCATTCACACTCACGAAATTATACACTCATTGAAGCAATTCAAAAGGGCAGGAATGCTCCTAAAAATCGATCTTTCTAAAGCTTTTGATAGTTTAAGCTAGAATTATATACACAAAATGTTGATTTCCTTTGGCTTCTCTCCTCCCTAGGTTAGATGGGCCATGAGTCTCATTTCCTCTTCCTTCTTCTCCATTCTGATCAATAGGATCCCCTCCTCTCCCTTTCGTCCCTCTAGAGGCATCAGGAAAGGTGATACCCTCTCCCCTTTCCTCTTCGTTTTAATGGCAGAAGGACTGGGTCGTTCCATCAAAGAAGCTCTTCATTCCTAGCATCTAAGAGGTCTTTCCTTCCCCAACTCTTCGGTCTTCACCCACTAGCAATTTGTGGATAACAATATGCTATTTGGCCATCCCTCAGTTCAGGAAGCTCTCAAATTAAAAACCATTTTGTCTGACTTTTTAGATGCCTCCGAGGCTTGCATTAACAAGACCAAATCCTAGATCTTTTTCTTTCACACCCCGGATACAACCAAAGCATTTATTGCTCGAATCTTGGGTTTTTCAATAATTTCTCTTCCCTTCAAATACTTGGGAGCTCCCATGATGGACTCTGCTTTAAAGCACTTTTCTTGGAAATTACTTTTGGAAAAATTAGAAGCTCGCCTTTCTTC
>APFE030956753.1:0-12089 GCA_000404065.3 Pinus taeda | reverse complement strand
ACCCACTAGGGGCTCACTATCACTTTGTTAATCATTATTGAATATGAGCTCAAAAGTGAAAATCAGATTGCCAACATTTTATTTTTCCTCTATGGAAGTAGGTTCATTGGTCTCTTATGCATGCTTAGAATTCTCTTATTCTATCATATTTTCTATAAAATTTGCAACTACAACATTCATGTTGTGTTTCCACTGAGGCATGCTTTCTCTAAATGAACTTCTTGATGAAAGGTACAATAATTATCCATGCCCAAATTTTCTACATTGAACACAACATTGGTGCTTTGTGCAGATTTAGCCAATTGTTTGAAATTCTTTGAGAGGAGAAATTTGAAATAATTTCTACTATTAGAAGCCTCACTTGACTTCCTCTTGAGTTTTGATACTTTGTTGATTAACAACTTTAGAGATTTAGTCAAGTTGTACATGTAAAAAGGGTCTTTCTCTTTAGCTTTGGTGGAAGAAGCTTGGGACTTTTTAGAAGTACCTTTGGATTCTTTTGACTCCTCATGATCAGCGACAACCCCAATATACCTTAAGTCCTCTCTAAGCACCAGAGTTTCTTTTGCAATGCACCTAACAATTAGTAGGAAAGGAAACAATATAATAATTTGTCTTAGTAGAATCATGAAGTTGAACATCAGTGGGGAATTTATTCAAAATTTGTGTAAATCTCTGATTAAAATCTTTAACCTTTTCCTTTCCCTCAGCTTAATTTTTTTGAGTTCTTTTATAACAAGGTTGGTGTTTTATCATCAACGAAAATTTCTAAGAATAACAGTTTGAACTCCCTCCAATTATGGATTAAATTAGGTGGAAGGCTATGGTACCAAACTAATGCTCTACCTTCTAGAGTATAGATAAATAATATACAAGAAACATCATCAAAACATGCATCTAAAATTTGTATATTAAAGTAGAAGTCATCAATATGGTCTTTGACCTTTGCTTTCTTATGTAGATCATATTTTGAAAGTAGATTTTCCTGATGTTTTGGTAAGTGATGCATATTTCCCATAAGCGAAAGGTGCCCTTGGGCCATTCAATCCAGTTTCTCATTGGCCATGTCTCTCTTTTAATTTAATCTAAAGAGACTCGTTCACCATTCAAATCTTCATTATTAACATGTTGTTCTTCTTCCCTAGGTTATTCTTTTTCAGAAAAATAAAAATCCTCCCCATCTCCCTCCAAGTTTTCCTCAATAAGTACTAGAAGATTCCCTTGTTGATGTATTCCTTTAGTAGGATCAAATAATTCCTCAAGGTTTTCAATAACCAAATATTCCAAAGAAGAAACCAACACACCATGGTGGGTTGTCTCTTTCTCTGTTTTCTTATGAGGAAGAAAATATGGGATAAGAAGCAATCCAAGATATCTAGTAAACTTACTAGTAATAGGTCGAAGTGTCCATAGTTGATCATAATTGACTTCATATGCACACTTTGGACCTTGGTGAGATGATTCTCCTTTATTAGAAAAATGTGTGGGAGTTGGAATTAGGCAACTACTGCCTTGCATAGAAAGTTCTTTATGGGAATGTAGTGAGTTGTCAACCATAAAAGCATCTCCCTCCTTTTAGCTCTAGAACTATTGACGGTGTTGGATTCCACCAACAATAAGGGCTTCTCCCGTATATGAAGTTCCAATTATACCTCACACCATTTGGAGAGGGATTCCCAATTGAAATGTATGGTCAATTAACATTATCTTAAATATTTTCCTTGGCTACAATAAAATACACAAGAGAAATGCATCTACTTCCGAGATAAACAAGTATGTTAGCCTTGTGATGTATTCAATTGTAAAGTGTATAATGGTTCTTTCAAAAAAGGTAAATGAAAGTGAGCCTTTAAGATAAAATTAATAGTACAATCCTAATAAAGAAACACGCATATATCTGAATGAATCATTAGTAATCTTGTGAAATAGTTCACAAAGAAACCACGATCATGAAAAACAAAAGAGACACAATTCAAAGAGGCATACTAAAGCCAACAAAATAGTCCATTTGAATTAGTATGAATTAACACAAACATATACCATAAATAATGAAAGAATAGTCTAACAATAATTCACGACATATGCATGATCCAAATTGGATCATTATATTGTTTGTCATCCATCTCAATGCATTTGAAGTGGAAAAAGTGGAGGAATCAGCTCATGGGACCATTTTTACTGGTGAAACAGGGTCTGAAACCTTCCGGGAGTGTTTTGATGGATCAAATGACGCTTTTTGGGGTAAAAATTTGTGCTTTAGCACAACATATTTTCATTCTATCATACACATGAAAACATTTTCAATGGTGCAAGAAGCACGTCATTCAGAGTCTGTATGTAAAAATTATGCCACTCAGAAGTAGAACTTCTTGTTTTCACACCTATAGTTTGAGAGGATGTTTTGTCAACCCCCATTATTTATGGAAAAGGGGTAGGCCACGTGTTTGTGATGTAAAATACTCTAGAAGAGTCTATTTTGTAACTCTAGTTAAGAGTTGATGTAGTCAAAATTAACCACTAGTAAGCTATCAAGATATGTTATAATTGAGCCATTAGGAGGAAGAGGAATTCCATTCTTTCGAGAACATTTTTTTCCATAGATGAGTAAAGATAGTTAGGAGAGATAAGAGGTAGAGTACATAGATAGGTTATGTGCACTATAGAAACCCACGAGACATGTTTAGTCAATTTAGTGTCCTAAATTGCTACATAAATTATCAATCCAGGTGTCGTAAACTAATGAAGTGTAGTGCACTATATGTGCTAAATAACCCTTTCCTACCTCACTATTTTCAAGTTTATGTTGTTTTGGGGTTTTGTTATTTTGACTCCTATAGTTCTACAATGTAATTGAAATCTTAATTTACTGCTGAATTGAGAATCTAAAAGTGCTTTTCAGGCCAAGTTTGGAAGTGTAGTTTTCAAAACAAGAAAGTGAAGGCAAAGCTTATTTTTTTTTATTGTAATGGTTTCCAAAATATGAGCTTAAAAGACTCTTAAAACCGTTACAAAATTAAAACTTGAATGAGAAAATGGAAGTACAACTATCTATATCAAACTCAGAATGAAGTACTGGAAGTAAAACTAATTCTACTGTCTATTCTACTTGCAAAATTAAAGTCTAATGAACTACTGTAATTAAATTAAAGGCAAAAATAAAACTGAAACTAGCTTTAAACTAATGAACATCAAGTAATCTCATTTATAAACATAAAGCTTCGCCAATTAGTTTGAAGATCAATCATCAACGAAAAGCTTTGGAAACATTAGTTTATATCATGAGAAAATGACATCAAACTATCTAACTCTAGACTAATGAACAACAGGTAATCTCGTTTATAAACATAACACTTCTCCAATTAGTTTGAAGATCAATCATCAACAAAAGGTTCTAGAAATATTAGCTTATATCATGAGAAAATGACATCAAACTATCTAACTCTAAACTAATGAACAACAAGTAATCTCATTTATAAACATAACACTTTGCCAATTAGTTTGAAGATCAATCATCAACGAAAGGCTCTAGAAATGTTTTCTTATAACATGAGTTACTATATTAAGAAAGAAAAGGTACTGAACAACAAGAAAATATCATTCATAAACTCCATATTTTACCAATTAGTTTGAGGTTAAACCATCAACGAAAGGTTACAGAAACATGCACTTATGTAATGAGTGACTATCCTAAAAAGCATAAAACAACTTGAACTTGAAAACTAAATAACAATAGAAGAAGTGAATCTAAATATGCTACCTAATACAATTTCAAAACTACAACTAAGAAGCTCGAGCATAAAAGAAATTAAAGAACTACTGTGATACTGAAATGAACTTATCAGGGTTATTAGAAACAAGTGACAACAACTGCAATATATACAATGTTAGAACAATTATGGACATAAATGAAAACACAATAAATATACATCTAAATGAAAGAAAAACAACAAATGTAAATACACAGAATCAAAAAGGAATCTCAACCATGCAGGGGCCCTCTGCATGACCTTGGACTAGTAATGCAAATTTAATTCACACACTCAGGTAGCCATATAGGAAAACAGAGTTTTTGTATATAAAAACAGAGTGTTGAGTGTCTCGTGCTTACAAATGGAAATAACATTACTTCATCACCATAAAAAAATTAACTATTTCTGCGTTCCAAATGCTGAAATTTGTAGGAAAAATTCATAACTTTTTCTAAGAGGAAAATCTTCTACAACAAATCCGCGAACAGGTCATGCATTTGGGAATTTAGTCTCCGGTTGGCATAAACAGTAAATATCTGAATATGGATGTTGGATATGGTTATGCAGGTGGCAAAAAGAATCCTTAGCTTCAAGAACATGCCTCAGACTCATTTGCATGCCAAAACAGAGTTCTAACTACTGTAGGATTTCTCCATTGGCTCCCCTTTGACCAGGGTCTTTCTCCTTGAATTTGATCAAACTAATAGGACTGTATCAATGTACTGACATTTCCTTAGCTACCCATGTGGCTCTTTCCTCTTCTTGACACCTGTAACATCCAAAAGTATGGAGATGGCTGTGGAATTGCCAGTTAGCTGCGAAAAGTGGCTACATTCCATAGCTGAAAAACAAAACCCTATATAAATAACACAGATAATATTATAATTTGAAAATAACTAAAATGTACTCCTAGAATCAATCATGTAATGGCTTTTGATGGCTTAGGATGCACTGGCATGGGAAAACAAGGGAAGAAGGATGAAGAAATTGCTTGAAAAGGAGGCAGTTTTGGAGCTCAACATACCCCCAATGTGAAGCTATTGCATGTCCTCATGCAACCAAAATTATAACAATCCTTCTTCTACTACATCTACTCTAAAATCTCAGCTAGAACATACAACCTTTTCTTGTTTCTCTTTGCTGCCACTGCCATTCTAAGCTTTCTCATAAGGAATCTATATTTAAGGTTGATGAGGGCCCTGCTTAGCTTCCTATTTTTCTTCTTCAATTTTCTATTTTTCTGATACCATAGACCTAAATAAAGAATGGTATTGTCATGAATGCTTTTGTCTAGCCTGTTTTGTTCCTTCAAAGCTTCATTTTCCTTCTGAATATGCCTATTGAAGACCTCTAATTCATAGATTTCTTGCTTTAGTGATTGAATCGAAGTTTCCTATGATGTTACTGGCTGGTTAGATGAAGTCCCCTGATCTTCTGTGGTGTTCTTCTACTCCAATCATTCAATATAATCACAGATTTGTTGCTGAACTGGTCAACCTCTGGAGATGCTCTTCTTGGACTGCTTTCAAAGTCTAGTTGAGGAGAATGTTGTGGACTTTGTTCAAATGAAGTGTTATCTTGTGATTGATTTGGAGTCTCCCCTCCCAAGTCTATGAATTGGGCTTCTTTTGTCTTTGTTTTTTTCATTTTTCCTTTAAGCCTAGAACTTCTCCTTGGACTTTGTGTGCCTATGTTCTCCTCTTTTATGACTTGTCTTATTTTCCCTTTTTCTTTCTCTTTCTTGGACTGTTTCTGAATGTGGACTAATTTCTTAGAGAGTAATTGTTCCTCTTCTGATGAAGGCTCAGGAGTTTGATAGATTTCCTCAACTTTTCTTTTTATTTTTCCTCTCTATTTTGTTTGCTTCATGAACATAGTTGGAGTTTTAGAGAGAGATTCTTCCTCACTATTTTATTTTACTGAACTGGTAGGAGTATTTTGGATTGTAAGAGTTGTTCTCCTCCTCCTACTCTTCTTTACTGAACTCCCTTCAGGTAACTCAGGTGGATCTTGGAAAATTTCTTGATCAAGAAGTTTTCCCATGTGTCTCCTATATCCTTCAAGTGATTTTCAACTAAGATTTTTATGAGACCATGGTGGTAAAGGTGAGGTTCTATATCTTCTATCTTCTTTTGAACAGTGGTGGACATCTTCCTTAAGCTATTCAACAGAATGTAAGGGAGATTTATGGTTCCACCTTCTAAAAAGTTCATCAACAACCTTATGTGATACATGTACATTGAACCATATCTACCCTCACACGTGATAAATTTCTAAATAATCAAGAGCAAACTACTCCATCTATCCTTTAATGTTGAGATAGGAATTCCTCTTTTGAAAATTGAGATATCCATACCTGGGTTTTAGAGAATAACTTTCCAAGCCTCATCATTGAATTCCTTATTTTTGAACCACCTTTCTCCATCTTTTGTACATTCTGTTGCAACTGCAATGAAAGATTCAATCACTGAGAACCTTATATCACTAATTTTCACTTCTACCCCATCAAAACCTTGCAAATGTTTTGGTGACTTCTCTGTGATGGCCATTGAATTTCATGATAAACTTCAGCCAGCCATCCTTCTTCAATGTCCCCTTCAGCTGAGGATATCCCTCCATAAACTTGACTCCTATGGGTTCTGATCTTACATTGAGACCCATTTTGCTTTTCTTCACTGTGTAGAAACTCTATAAACAGTGGTTATATTAGAACAAAGCAATTATAGGGAAGGAAATGGGATACAAGAGAACTTTGGATAAAATTGATGGCTGTGGAATAAAGTATGGAGGGTATACGAAATAGGAAGAGTGTATGCATGGGAATAGTGTGGAGGACATAAAGACTATTGCACACATAGACTGTGTGGAGGCAGAGTATTACTCATGCACAGAACCAAAAACTGAATGAAGTCGAAGTGCTTTGCATTCATAAGAAGGTTGTGGGAGTAAGAAAACAGGAAACTTGGTGTGTGACAAAGTTGTATTCAACTGAGTTATGTTTCCATAATTAGTTGTTTAAACAGGTGGAGTAGGAAAGTATAGTAAAGTATGAGTTAAAGTCAGAGGCAAATCATGAGACCATTAAGCATTAAGTTGGAAGGAATGGTGGAGTTATGACAACAATCACATCGCATTAGGACATGTTAAGGAGTAGTGATTATTTAAATTATATAACTTATGATTTTATAGTTCTATTTGAAATAGTTTTATTCTCACCATTGGAACCATACCTTTTCCATTTGCTAACCTTTGTTCGCTTTTGTAGGTGCTTAGGTGTTGTTGTGTCTTCAAACGATTTCTCCTTCAATACCTACATTTGGCTTTTTATTTTAATTTTTGGCTAATGATCCAACTGTTACTGCAGAGTCAGTTTGACTGCAAAACAGGATTAGCTACGGAATCAGAATAGTTGTGAAATTAGATCAGTTGTGGAATCAAATTAGCTACGAAATGTAACACAGTGAATGAAATATGACTTGATGAAAAATAGAAAATGACTATATGGATGAAATATGGAAGAATGGAAATGAAAAGTGGATATGAAGAAATACTGAAGAAAAATTTATTAATGGAATGTGGTGGTGAAATGGAATGAAATTTGCAGAAATAAAATGGAATGGAATGAAATAAACCATGAATAAAATGAAGTACCTTCTCTCTTCTTCTTTTGGAAAATATAGGGTGCCAGAGTCTTCTGATTTTCACCCTGTATTTTCTGTATGAGCAAGCTTATACATTTTTTTCTTTTTCTTTTTAATTGATGAAAAGAACAAAGACTAAGTTGGTGGGGAAGAATGATTCTTCTTCACCAACTTCATTTCAGAATTATTTTCAAATATCTTGATAAACTCCTCCTTTGAGATTGGCTTTTGATAAATCTTCAATATATGACCATTCACAAGGAGAGGAGTTTGATGCTCATCTATGGTTTTGATTCTTTTTGCTCCATTACTAAAAACTTTTTCAATTTCATATGGCCCAAGTGAATGAGTTTGAAATTTACCTTGAAAATCCTTGAACTTAGAATCAAATAGCAATGCCCAATCTCCTTCTTAAAACCTTCTTTCCTTGATGTTCTTTTCATGCCATTTAGCTCTTTGTTGTTGAACTAGACTATTCCTTTGAACTGCTTCTTGTTTGATTTCATCAAGTTCATTCAACTACTCCAGTCTATGCTTTCGAGCTTCTGATAGATCCATCCCCAACTTAACTACCATCTTGAAAGTTTTAACTTGGAACTCAATGGGGAAAGACTTGCTTTCCATAAACAAGTTCATAAGGTGTATGTCCCGTTGTATTCCTCCATGTAGTTCTGTAGGCCCACAAGGTTTCAAGAAGCCTTTCTGCCCAATCTCTTCTATGTAGATGCATAATCTTTGTTATGATTTCTTCAATCTCTTTATTTGTAGACTCCACTTGGCCATTTTCTTGTGGATGATAGGGAGTGGATTTCCTATGCTTGATCTTGTACTCTTCCATAAGATCCTCCATCATTTTGGATGTGAATTGAGACCCCTAATCTCTCACAATTTCTCTTGGAACACCAAAGCGAGTAAAAATATCCTCAAAAAGAAAATTAACTATTGTATTTTCATTAGAAAAAAGTAATGCTTTGGCTTCTACCCATTTAGTGACATAATCAGTAAATACCAATATATACATTTTTCTGCTTGGATGGAGGATTAATAGGTCCAATAAAGTCTAAAGCCCATTTTTCAAAGGGTTCGATAAGTACTTGAGGTTGTAATGCATCTCATTTGAGGGAGCAAGTTTCTCTACCCTTTGGCAGATGTCGCACCTACCGACATATTATTTTGCATCTTTGAAGATGGATGGTCAATACTATCCTAAAGAAAGGATTTTATAGGTTGTCCTCCTATCAGCAAAGTGTCTGCCACATGGCTCATCATGACATGCTTTAAGAATATCAGGCATTTCATCTTCCCTGAAACATCTTCTGATCATAATATCTAGCCCTGTTTTATACAATTCGTTAGAGATCCATGAATATCTTGAACTATTTTGAATAATCTTTCTTTTCTCTCTAGGAAATAAATGTGAAGGTAACTTCCCTATAACCAAATAGTTAGCAACATCTACAAACCAAGGAGTTTGAGTAGTTACTGCAAATATATATTCATCGATAAACTTATCCTCAACCGAAGAATCTTCTCTGATATTCTGAGTGTTAGACAAGAAATTAGCTACTGTGTTTTGTTTTCTAGGTCTATCTAGCACAGTAATATTGAATTATTGTAAAAGTAAAAGCCATCTTGTAACTTTACATTAGTAATACGTTTATTCATCAAATATCTAATTGTAGAGTGATCAGTACGAACAAAAGTTTCATAGCATGTTATATAATGTTTAAACTTGTTACTTGCATGAACAACAACTAAGAACTCTTTTTCAGTCATAGTATAATTCAACTTAGTGGGAGTCAAATTCTTACTTGTATAGTAAATGGCATAAGGAATCAAATCTTTTTGTCCAAGTACAGATCCTAGAGTTGTATCTGAAGCATCTGTAGAAATATGGAAAGGAAGTTTCCAGTTTGGTCCCCTTAAGGTAGGTGCTTCAGATGTTTTTTTTTTCAAGGCTTCAAATTCTAGTTGCCAATCAAAATTCCACTTGTATTCACAATCTTTTGTAAGCAATTTGAAGAGTGGAGATGATACTTTAGTAAAGTTTTCTATGAATCTTCTGTAATATCCTGTAAATCCTAGAAAACTTCTAACATCTTTTTGGGAATTTGGAATTGGTAACTTAGAGATGACATCAACTTTAGATTTGTCTACTTTAATCCCATCTCTTGAAATGTGAGGTCCTAAAACAATACCTTCCGTAAACATCATAAAGCATTTTTCATGGCTTAATGAAAGGTTTTTTTCTTTACATATTTTAAGGACTTTTTCCAAATTTTCCAAAGCCTCCTTAAAAGTATTACCATAGACTGTAAAATCATCCATATATACCTCTATGCAATCATGTATTAGATCAGAAAATATTCCTAGTGCTGCTCTTTGGAATGTTGTGGGTGCATTACATAATCCAAAAGGAAGAACATGGTAGGCAAAAGTTTCCCATGGACAAGAAAATGTGGTCTTATCCTGATATTCAAGTGCTACCTGAATTTGATTATAACCACTAAAACCATCCAAAAATGAAAAGTACCTTTTACCTGCTAATGTATCTAATAACGGATCTATAAAGGGCAATGGAAAGTGATCCTTCAAGGTTGCTTTCTTCAATTCTCTGTAGTCAATGCACACCCTCCACTTACCATTCTTTTGAGGCACGATTAACAAAGGAGAAACCCATTGGCTATCTGATATTGGGTAAATGCAGTTTACATTTAGTAGTTTTTGGAGATTTTATTTCACAATCTCCCTAAGATTTGGATTCATCCTTCCCTGAGGTGGTCTGATTGGTCTACTATTTTCCTCAATATAGATATGATGGATACAAGTATTAGGGTCAATACCTTTCATATCAATATACTCCCATGCAAATGCAGTAGAATTTTTTTGTAATATTTTGTTTAGCTCCTCTTGTTGTAATTTCTCCAAGTTTTTGTTTATATTCAATGCTCTACTTCAAAAAATTTCAATTGTACAGCTGCCAAACTCTTCCATAGAATAAACAGACATTTGCCTAGATGACAAGTATTCAATATTAGAATTTACTTGAAATTGTACATGATCATATTCTAAAGATGTTTCAAAATTTTCTAATGTGTTAAAAAATTTGACTATCCTCACTAATTTCTGATATAGTAAAGATAGGCTGCATAACATCTTCATCGTTGACCCATTCCTTGTCATCTATTTCTGTGATTGCTTTTGCTGGAGGATACAAAGTGAATTTCTTTGTTGAACTACCATCAGAAATATACATCTCGCAAGATCGACAACTAATAAAAGCATCAACTGTGGCGAACAAAGGTCTTCCTAAGATAAGTGGGTGTCCTCCTAGATTCATCTTGGGAGATAAAATCATGAAACCAACATGATATTCCCAAGAATCTAAGGAGACTGAAATGCGTTCTAATACACCATTTGGTTTGATTACTAATATATCTACAAGTTGCAATAAGGTAGGTGTGTAAAGAAGATTAGGAAGTTTAAGTTGTTCCATAGTCTGTCTACTCATAATGTTTATAGTTGCTCCTAAGTCAATCATTGTATTTGGAATTTCAATCCCATTTATGTGTGTCTTGAAAACTGGACTTCCTCGAACTACATATTTCTGCATGGTAATCTTTCCCATTATGATATCTTCTATTTTTCCTACCAGGTGACTTCTTTTTGTGTCTCTTGGTTTTCTACCTGGTCTTTTGATGCTCAACTCCTTTATTGTTTTTTCTAGAATAGGAATTTCTCTAATGGTTTGTAACAAGGGAATTTTGATACAGACATTCTTTAATTCATCTAGGAAATCATAATTGGGCAACAAGATTTTTTTTTCCACTCCTCTATCAATTTGTAATCTCTCAGGAAAAGGAGGTGTAGAAGTAGATGCAAGTTTCTCAACTATAGGAGTTGTGTTTATTGACTCCCTTTGTTTTTTTTTTTTTTAATGTTTTGGTTTTGAAGGGATGTTCCCTCAACACTTTTATTGACTTTCAGAGAGTCCTCCTAAGAATCATCTTGCTTTTGAATATCTATAGAAGGTTTTTCCTTTTCTAAAATCCTACCAGATCTAAGTTGAACATCATTAAGATCTAGAGGAACAATCATGTAAGTAGGAAATTGTTGTCCTTCTACCATGTAAGCATTCTGAGGGCTTTTATTATTGGGGTTTGGCAATGGTTGGGCTTGTAGTTGATTTGTCTTTTGTTGAAATGGAAGTAAGAGTTGAGGATTTTGACTTTGTTGTGGAGGTTGTTGTGGGAATGGCAATGAAAGGTGAGGGCTTTGATTTGGAAGTTGTGGTTGTTGATTTTACTATTGATTCCCAACGTTGGCCTGGAATGGATAAATGTTGTAACAGACCCAAGGTCTTAATTGTTTCCACTTTATTTTGCTGGCAAACCAAACATTCTACCACAAACTTTTGAATATCTGATTTAAGGCCATCAAAAAAAAAATCCTTCTTAACCCTGTAGTAAATTTTCAAAAATCTTGAGTTCCCTCCTAAGGGAGAAGCGTGCAATTCCATAAGAATCTCTTGTTTGAGTTGGGAATTCTTACATAGGTATAAGCGATCTTTGTAGCATAATGAATCATTTTGCCAGCTAAATGTATCAGATGTAATGGAATATTGTTGTAACTTTCGAATAAGTTCCCACACTTATTCATCATTCTTCCATTCCTCCCTTGCTTCGTTTATCCAATCTGG
>APFE030956749.1:28759-38810 GCA_000404065.3 Pinus taeda | reverse complement strand
GGTGGAAGATCATAGAATCTTCTAGAAACTTCCCCTCTGACACTTGCCTCTCTGATTTTGACCAGGGATGAGTAAGAGATCATCAATCTCCAAGTGGAATCAAGAACTACCAGAGAGAGGACACTAATCAAAATCCCAGAATCTGACTCACTCCCCTACAATCATCTATATATGGATCCCTCATCACAGAGATCTAGGAGGCTGGAATCTTGTATCTTGTAGAGAAGTGCTGTTGGTTTTCTGGTGTAACATCATAATGTTGGGTGATCTAAGCTTTACCTGAGGTGAAGAAGGGTTTTCTTGCTGGAGGATGATGCTGGGTCAGAACAATTGGTTGTAATCCTCTTGCTATTCTTGATATTAATAAAGCTATTCAAGTTTTCCTCCACATTCGTGTATGTTTGATTGTATATGCATTTGTGTGGTTAATACATATCTGGTCCTGTGTTGTTTATGAATATAGATCTCTCTTCTTTGATAGTATTATGCTTCTTTGATTCCACAGGTGCTCTTTGAAGCTGTGTAGACAAAGAAGGAGCGGAAAAGATCTATCGAGAAGGAGAGGAACAGAGCAAGGAACCAAGCGCAAGACAAAGGTTGGTGTCCTCTGTTCCCCTCTTGTCTATTTTTCATAAAGGAAAAAAAAAGTAGTTTTAACTTGTTTGTTTCTAAGATAGCTACCAGTCTTAGTGAGAATAACAGCTCTAAGTGGACACTATTCCCGGTAACAAAATGGCGACCCCGCTGGGGAATGAATAGATTGTTTGTTAGTCTATTTTTGTTTGTTTTATAAACTTACAGAAGGATCCTGAAGTCCAGCCAACTAGCCTTCGAACTGCATTTGCTGTGCAAGTGCAAAGTAGATCAATGCTTCTTCAATCTATCTCCGGGTTTTGTTTATAAATTGAACAATCGCTTTGCAAACACTCTAATTTCCCTAAGTGGTGGCTCTAGTAACCTCCTTAGATCAACCCCTGTGATTTATATTTACTGAACATCACTTACTTGGCCTAAATCCCTGAACTGAACTGCAAATTGTGATCAAAGACTGGATAAAAGTCTCACATAGGTACTATCACACCCTCCCTTCAAGGCAGTCTATATGTATCACACTTCCCATGTGCAGTAGGTGCGATGCATACTAGATTCCCTGTGTGACAGGTGCGATGGTCAGGGAAGGTTAATTTTACCTTCAGAATTTGGTTTTTCTTCACTCTTTTTAGTTCTATTAAGGAGTTTTTCTGTCTGTGGTCAGTATATCTCTGTGGAAACCCCCTTCTCTTCCATCATTCCGCCTCCATTGTGCAAAGAACTGTAAGTGTTTTTATGTATTGTGCGCCATTTCCAGTTCTCTTTTACAAAGAAGTAGCGTAATCAGACTGTCGTTTCTTGATCCGAAAGTGTCGCAAGTGTCGTTTTCAGTAATAGAAGAGAATCCCATTGTTCTTGGTAGTTGATTGTACTGTTACTCTTGTATGTGATTTGAATTAGTAGTTTATAAGTGTCAAAAACAATTTTCTTTTTGAAATCGCAAAGTGTCATCCTTATCTTCACTTCATTTTGAAAAATAAATTTGTTAGTATTTTCGCTTTGGAAAATAATTCAGATTTGCATTTAGCATTCTTCTTGTCATTCATACATTAAGAAGGCTGAAAACAAATACATGCATGTGCATTTGCATTGAGACTGCTTGGTTTGATTTAGGATAGTGCATTTAGTGTGTGCTCTGTGCTCTTTGTTGAAAGACCCTCAATTCTCTTTCCTTAGTAGCTAGGATTTTCATTGCCAAAAGAACATTAAACATTTGTTTATCATCTTAGACTGCATTTTAGGAATTGTATGCACATCACACGGTGAACCTGAAAGGAATTTTTTTAAACAAGATCAACTATAAAATAAATTTAATGAATCTAAAAACGCTTTGGAACCTAACGCACAACATCTAGAAGTCTAGGCTAGAGACGTATTCCGGCATCGTAAAACCTGGTAACTGTTGTTTTTATTGTTGGTTGGGTGATTCCTCCACTTTGAGACGACAAGTGCCAGTACGGACTTGTGCTCCCACGTACTGTCAAGTATATATTGGGAGACCACAATAAGCTATATCCTTTACCCTTAGGAAGTCGTGTCTTCCGCCCTATCGATCACAATGCACTGAACACAACATTCGGGAAGATTCACTGCCGTACCGTAAAAAGTATTCTGTAGTTTTGCGATTGGTTTGGCAATCCCTCTTTCTAGATTTCTAGAGAAGTCTCTTTCATTCCTTTTCAGACTCCTTAAAGGAAAAGGTCCATCTAAGAACTTGTCACTTCAGGCTCATTAAAAATCGAAGGCGACTAGAGTCATCTTTTGTTTTTTCTCGACTCTTAAAAATTGAAAAAACAAGTTGTGTCAAAGCATCTAAAATTCATTTAATTCAGAAACATTTTTCCCTTTTTATTTTGAGTTGATCAAGTAATCCGCAATCGTGGAATAAAGTCAATTAAAACCACGTCGTTCGCGGAGACTTACGAGTCAACCGTTGTTGACTCCAGAAATGAAACAATTTCGGACAAAGCGAACTCGTTTGACCGGATCAAAGTCCCCTAGGTTGCTTGGGGAAAGTGCTCCGACATCTTCAGAGACTTCGGTTACTATGAACGTTTTTGGTATCCTTGCCTCTACAGACTAAGTTCCGTAGCAACAAAAGGACATTACAACTGATCCTAGTGTGACGGTAAACACTTCTATTCCTGAACCGGCTCCATCTACAGCTGATTCGGAAGGTGTTACTCCCCAAATTTCTGTTGCTGCAGAAATTATATCTTCTTCGGCACCAGAAATATTTTACGGACCTGAAGGTCTACCTCTTCCTCTTGGATTTATTGCCATAGAAGAGATTGTGGAAGATCCTCCAACTAACACTCCAACACAATTTGGAGCTGGAATCACCCTATGTCCTTCTTCATCAGAAGTTATTCTCCCGCCATCAGAAGTTCCTGAAGAATCGCTAAGGAATATTTTGGATAAGCTTAATATGTCTGAACAACCGTCAACATCTAGGACTATGTCATCCAACACAGCAGCGACAGAAATTCCTGCTGCTACCCCGAAAATGTTCCCTAGAGTGCCATCTGTCCCAAATAGGTCTCAATCGATGGATGGAGTTCATCCAGGGGCTGTTTCGACAGTATGGACTGTTCCTGTTTGTTCGTCTGGAATTGTATCTGGAATCTCTTATGTTGAGTCTCGACAAATTGATCCTTCACAGTATCAATTTGGGCAAACCGGTCCTCAAAGGAAAATCATTCCTTCAAGTACTGGATTAACATCGTATGGAGGGCCGTATACCCTTTCATTTCCTTCTTCGGAAGGACAACCATGCGAGAGTTCACAAAAAAATTTAGGTTATGCTGGAATTACAACTAGCGGTTGGGTGCCAATCCCCCCTCAACAACCAAGAGTTGTATAATCAACGCAATAAAGTTTGCCTATGACAAATATCCCCACTACACCGGCTATTGTGGCAGTGTCACAAGTACAAGCGTTACCAGTTGTATGCCAACCTCAGGTTTCTCAGGTTATAATGCAACAACCCCTCGTACCTACGACACGACTGCAATCACCAACTAGTGGAATGACACAGGTTCAAATGGGGACCATCACCCCCCATCTTGGTCAAACAGTCAGTACTGGACAACAACTCATGGCTTCACAACCATGGCTGGTGCAATACCAACAACTGCAATTCCAACAAACTTACCAAGGATGTGAGCAACAAGTCTTTGCAAGTAATGGGCAACCATATAATCAAAACGGACAATATCAACCATATTATAATGGTTATACCCATCAACCTTACCAAAGTTACCAGCATCAAATGCATTATGCTGGTATGCAAAGACCAACCGCTCAGGCAATTCCATCTTATCCTGGGTATGCTCAACCAAGCTTGAATCAATAGTTGCCTTTTGTGGTAACTTTAGAGTTACCAGATCTAAATCGACTAACGAACTATCCAATTGCCTACGCCCCTTGGTGGCCGGTGATTCCGCATAAACTTCCATTTGATATTCCTAAATTTAATGGAAATCCAGGTGAAGACCCGTCAAATCATGTGATGACCTTTCACCTATGGTGTTCATCCAACACCCTCAATGATGATTCGATCAGACTTCACCTCTTTCATCGAACGTTAACTGGTCCGGCAGCAAAATGGCATATCGAATTGCCTAGAGCTTCATTTGATAACTTCAGTACCCTAGCCACAACCTTTTTAACCCATTTTCAGTTACCCATAAGGTACGAAACAAGAACTGAGTTGCTTACCAATTTCAAACAAACGATGGCCACTCACATATCTGATCATATTCATGAGTGGCGACATCATCGTAGAATGGTAAAAACATATGTTCCTGATCAGCTATTGGCTAAATGATTTATTAAGTCATTATTACCTTCTATTACAAAAGATGTGGCAAAGGGAGGAGTCGTCACTAAAGAGCAAGTCATTGCTTGTGCACAATATCTAGACTTGATCTATACTTAGTCTGGTACGCTCTATAATAAAATCCCCGATGCTCCTAGACTGGAATTTTTTGTTCCTCCCCCTCCTAAATCAAACAAAGACTCTCATGCCGACGATGGTGTGATAGGTACGACAAGCACTAAAACCGTAAAGGCTACGTCGAAAAAGGCCCGCACGGTTTCAAGTCAAAACGTAAATGAAGAACTTCTAGCCTCAGAAGTAAATGTCGTGTCGACAGACAAAGGCAAAGAACCCAAGCAACCAGGAGGCAAGAAGAAAAAGAAAGGGAAGAAGAAGAACCAGGAGGAGTCATCTCCTGGAAAATCTCCTGCAAACCCTTCTGGGGATAAGAAACCAAGAAGTCCATGCCTAATATGTGATGGGGATCACTAGACTAGAGAGTGTCCATATAAAGCTAAACTTATAAAATTCTTCAAGAGTTCAAAAACCTCGATTGTATTGACTGATCCATTTCCAAACCCAGGAACAAATCTGGTTGCTAGCGAAAATGCTTTCCCGTCCCAAGTGCTAATGTTGTCAGTTGCAAAGCAACTGAATGATGCTCTCATATCGACAAGGAATAAAGATTACGGGAATCCACAGATGTCGAACAACAAGGATAATGGTCAACCTAGTAGTTCGACAACAACTTCGACTGAAGTTGTGCCACCCATCATTCCTGAATTAACAATAAAACCGCCAAAGGGAGTAGTACACAAATCGACGTTTAATCCTCATGCTAGAGCAGCACAACACTATAATATAGTGGAGGATCTAGCTCAATTGCCCTCTGCGATGTCGACACTTGAGGTACTACAAAATTTCCCATCCCAAAAGTAGGCTTTATTATCAGCAATAGGTGGGATTGACCCAACGGATTCTAATCTTGTGTCCTTTAATCACAAAGGATACGACCCTCAGCTACCAGATCAACTAGCTTTCCTCATTCAAGTGAAATCCCTCAACAAAACTGTTCATAGAACAATTATTGATTAGGGGGCATCCACATGTATTATGTCGATGAGTTGCTGGAAAACTTTAGGGTCTCCAACCTTGTCGCGATCATCAACGACATTAAAAGCATTTGATGGATGAACATACACCCCATATGGGATATTAAGTAACTTGCAAGTTGAATTGGGGGGAAAAACAGTAGGAATTGGTGTTGAAGTTATCGATGGAAACCTTGATTACAACATCCTACTGGGAAGGCCCTGGATATATGCCATGGCTGTCGTTGTATCGACCTACTTTAAGAAGATTGCATTTCCTTTCCAAGGAGGAATTACAATAATTAATGGGAACTTTTACCCTACCGCCTCCAACCAATTTGGAGGAAGTGGATAAAGTGGGAACCTGCAATATGATATCTTCCATTCAAAAGATGTCAAAAAACAATATTAATATGGATCATCTGCAGGTATTGCCTCTAAGCCCACTAGAAATATTATAGCAATCAATGTTTTCAGTATGGGAGGCAAAGCCGTATCAACGCTCATCAAGCGTTTGGATAGATAGGTCTAAGGAATATGGCACCCCTTCAGATCCTTGGTCGCAAGTACATTCTATAGACGAAGGAATCGTTCAATCGATGATGATTGATGGGGCACCATGAGAAGATTACCACCATCATTCCCATCTTCTGAATTGGAAAGAAGATAATTCCAGTGACCTAGGCCATCCCTCAGTTTTTGACTTTCTGTCGAATACTGTAAATACGGTGGATTCCGAGCGAAACCTATCCAATATTGAAGAGACCATCGCCATCAATATCTCGACCAAAACAAATGTTGTAGAGAATATTCATGTCGGCAAATCTTGTTTTTCTTTAGAACTAGAAGTATATAGCGCTCTCTTTCGCGAGTTTAGAGATGTCTTTGCTTGGTCATATGATGAAATACCAAGTACTGACTCAAGCATAGTTGAACATGAAATTAAGATGTATCTAGATGTCAAACTGGTACAACAACGGCTACGGTAGGTGCACCCCAAGAAAGTCGTTGCCATCAAGGCGGAAGTTGAAAAACTCCTCCATGTTGGTTTTATTTACCCGGTTCCTCTGACCGATTGGGTATCAAATATTGCTCCTGTGATGAAGAAACAAGGAAGGATTAGAGTGTGCGTCGATTATAGGGATGTAAATCAAGCTTATCCGAAAGACAACTACCCTACGCCCTTTATTAACCAGATAATTGACAAATGCGCCGGATGTGAAATCTTTTCGTTTATGGGTGGATTTTCCTGGTATAATCAAATAAATATTCACCCACAGGACCAGTCAAACATTGCATTTATTTGTCCGTGGGGCACATTCGCATATCGCAAGCTACCCTTTGGTTTAAAGAACGCAGGGGCAATGTTTCAGAGAGCAATGAACTATGCTTTCCATGACATCAAGAACATCGTTCAACCATATCTTGACGATCTTCCGGCTCATTCGCGAAAGCGGACAGATCATCGGCAGCATTTGAGGGTGATTTTTATACATTGCCGACACTACAAGATACGACTCAACCCACACAAATGTGTGTTTTGTGTCAGTTCTGGTCGTTTACTTGGCTTTGTGGTCTCAAAGGATGGGATTCATCTCGACCCATGTAAGGTTCAGGCAATCATTGATTTGCCTCCACCTTCAAATTTGCTTCAGATTCAGAAACTCAAAGGGAAAATGAACTTTCTTAGGAGATTCATTCCAAATTACACCGAACTTGCTAAAGGTTATACTCGTCTATTGAAAAAAGAAGTACCTTTCATTTGGGATCAGGTTGCGCAAGCCTCCTTTGATGCTTTAAAGCAATCTCTAATAAAAGCATCATTAATGTATGCTCCTGATTATCAAAAAGACTTTAACTTGTATCTGGATGCAGCGGATACAACCATAGGGATGGTTTTAGTTCAAGAGGATAATGGAATTGAACATCCTATATGTTATTTAAGCCGAAACTTAAATGATACAGAAATAAAATACTCCTACGTTGAAAAGCTAGCCCTAGCAGCTGTTCAAGCGATACAGAGATTTCGACACTACGTCCTCTTTAGAAAAACTACCATTTTATCAGATTGCAACCCCATGACTTATATATTGTCGCGACAGTTGCTGGGGGCCAAATATTCAAAATGGATAGAAATTTTACAAGAGTTTGATCTGGAATTCAAAAAATCCAAATCAAAGAAAGCCCTGGTCTTCGCGGAGTTACTATGCGATCTCCCATCGTCGTCCAATGATGCAACATCTGAAGAAGCAATCGTGGATGAAAATTTGTTTCCGATATCTTCAAGCAATCCATGGTACAGAGATATAATCATCTATCTCCAAACCCAAACATATAGTTCTAATACCTCACGCTCTGAACAACGACACATTCAATACTAATCGAAAGACTAAATGATCGTCGGTGATACCCTGTACCGTCATGGTATCGATACAGTTCTGCGGAGGTGCCTCACACATGAGGAGGCCGAAAAAGTCCTGAATGGTTGTCATTCAGGTGCGTGTGGGGGCCATCAATCTGGTTATGCTACGGCACAAAAGATTTTTCAAGCAGGATACTTCTGGCCAACAATGTTCAAAGATTGCATAACCGCAGTAAGAAGTTTCCATGCTTGCCAAATCTTCGATAGCAAAACCAGAAGACCACCCGCACCGCTGCAACCAGTAGTTTCTATTGGGCCATTCGCCAAATGGGGAATAGATTTCATGACATGTAACCCCACCTCGGCCGAGGGGCATGGGTATATCATAGTCGCAGTAGACTATTTTACCAAATGGGCCGAGGCGATGCCTACATTAAACAACAGTGGCGAAACGACTGCCCTTTTCTTTTTTACTCACGTAGTTTCCAGATTCGGCGTTCCACAGGCCATAGTCACAGATCATGGATCACATTTTCGTAATCACATGATGGTTGAATTGGCTACCAAATTAGGACTGTCCCACGACAGCTCCACTCCATACTATCCGCAAGCTAACCGACAAGTTGAAGCAATCAACAAGGTCCTAAAGTGCATGCTGCAAAGGATGATTGTAGTCCATAAATGGAGTTGGCACCTGATCCTGTAATCGGCCTTGTGGGCATATCGGACATCGGTGAGAAATGCAACCGGGTTTACACCTTTTCAACTAGTGTACGGTCTGGAAGAAATCTTACAAGTTCAGTGTGAAATCTCATCCCTCAAGCTCACAGTCGACCTTCTCCCCGGAACTTCAGAAGAAGAGGCTCGTTTCTTCGAACTAATCCAATTGGATGAAATCCGTCGTGATGCAGCTTCAGATAATGAAGCCCATAAGAAATGATTCAAAGCACAAGTTTGACAAAAATGTCAAACCTTATGTCTTCTCAGAAGGTGACCTGGTTTTACTTTACGACCAAGAGTCCGATAAGTTGGGAGCAAGGAAGTTCAAATCTTTATGGATGGGTCCCTATATTGTTAAACATGTATTAGCAAAAGGAGCCTACGAATTGATGGACTATGATGGGATTCCACTGGCGCAACCCCACAACGGGTTGTACCTTAAGCGTTACTATGCTTAATTCCAAATAGTAATACCTATGCTTTTGTTACATTTTTGTTTTCGTTAAGGGTAATTGTTTTGGTTCGGTAATCCGCTTTTTGCATTTGTTGCAGATGTCGAACTTACTGGAATCATTCGTTGGATATGCCGATGGATCGAGTTGTAGTATGCGGAACCTATCTTCTGCGGCCTGGGCCATCTTTGATCCTAGCAGCGAGTTAGTGAGTTTCAGAGGGGTATGTATTGGTCGGTCGACGAACAATATTGCTGAATACAACGCGTTGATAGAAATCCTCTCTAATGCCATTGCACATAGCGTATGCCGACTTGTTGTCAGGCTAGACTCACAACTCGTCATTCTACAGCTCACTGGTATTTATTCTGTATGAAATCCAGCCATCTATCGCATGTTCCTAAGGGTCAGAATTTGCAACATTTATAAAAAGAAGCATTTCATCAATACTTGCAACAAGATCACGTAGCTTAACCAAAATAAAACTCCAAAAATAAAAAATATATATATGATGACTGTTTATGGTTTACACATAATGTTCCATAATCAATGACCATTATCATGAGCAGTTTTAACGTGGAATTCAAGCTTGTTAAAAAATAAACATAAGCAATGAGCAAATGTTTCCCCCAGAGTTTAAGCTCATTAAAAAATTAACCGATCCCTGGTAAATAACCATTGTGAATGCATTATCATTAGCTTTTGAGCCTTGGTCGTGTTCTCATCATCACCTCCACTCTGTTTAGCCAATCATTCACCTCCATTTGATTGTTTACCCCTTTCGAGGAACATCTGCAGAGAGTGATTCTGTTAGCCATCCTTGTGACACTGCCGTGATTGGAAAATTCCAAACCTTACTTGGAATCAGCCGCTACCCGAAATCATCACTCGTTCCTCGGAAACGAGTCTCCTTTAAGCTCTTTTCAACTAACTCGTAAAATATGAAAAGATTGCCGAGCGATTGGCCTCTCCGGCTCGTTAAAGTCATCGGAAGTGCTATCCATCCTCTAGATTT
>APFE030956735.1:0-27945 GCA_000404065.3 Pinus taeda | reverse complement strand
TGGGAAAGAAACTTTGTTTCTGCATTGTATATTTTTTACAGAGGATTAATGAAAGGCAGTGGCTCTATTTCATGAGATTAATGTGGTTGTGAGTGTAGAAAATGTGTCTCTTATGTTTCATATGTATCTTGTTATGTTTCATAGTTCATTTCATATTCATTTCCAGTGAAATTTTCTAAGTTAGCTAAGGTAGAATTCAAATTTATTGCTCTGCCTGTGGGAAAATTTCATGTTCAGTGTTCTTTCTTCTGTTGAAAAGGATTCATGTTGTCCATGCCCTTTTCACCCTCTTAATCAATCTCTCCATTCTGCACAATCTTAAACAGAATTTCTAGGCTTTCTGCCTATCTTGCCTCACGAAGTAATCTGTGCCTTTGTATTAAGTTCTTTGTTCATTGAGGTCCCATACCATCCCAGAAACACAGTCATTCATAAAAATCACTTCTTATATCCGTATTCACTTACTATCCTATGATAAATATTTCACTGTAAGTCATCTCAGGCCATTTTGTTTATCTATTTACTGAGTGTGACTCGGAGAGAGCCCTCTCCTGTTCTGGTAGGGCTAGCTGTTAGACTGAGCGTGGTTTGTGGTTACCCTGAATTTTGCCTTCTTTCAGCCTAAGGGGGATTTAGGTGCTAACATATCCCAAGGAGTTGTCCAACAACCCTTGAAATAGCGAGGGAAACCCTTGCAGCAGCAAGGGAAACCGTTATAGCATTAAGGGCAACCTTTGCAGCAGTATCAATAGTCTTTGCAACAACAAAGTTAGTTTGTTCAATAGCCTATTCAACCTTTGTATCTACAAGGATAACCTTTGTAGCAGCAAGGTCAACCTTTACAGCAACAAAGTCAGCCTTTGCAACAGCAAGGTCAACCTCTAAAGCAAGCTCAATATGTATATCAACAAGGTCAGCCCTTGCAAACATAAGGTCAACCCCTGCAGTAGTAGGGCCAACCTCTCCAGGTCTGAGGTCAACAAGACCAACAACCTTACAATTTGTATGTCACGTATAATGCTTGTCAACGGCCTATGGTAGGTCAATATCAAACCTACCCTAGAGAAAATCCACTTTATGGTCAAGGTGCGCCTTAGTGGGGGCAAAATCAAATCCCATATGGTTAAAATCCTTCATTGTGGGGGTAGAATCCTTACCAGCAAGGTTGGAACCCGCAATTTGGGCCTCTTCAAAGGCCCTACATGCATTCAATCCACAATTTCCTTTTTTGGCTACGTTGGAACTTCCTTATCTCAAGGCTCACAAATGATCCTATTCTTCATTCATCTTACTGGCCTCCAGTGCCAACTAAAACTCCAAGCGATTGCCCTAAATTCGAAGAAAATTATAAAGAGGAACCACAAGCCCATATGATGACATATCACTTATGGTGTTATTCAAATTCATATGTTGATGATTCTATCCATCTCTATCTCTTTCAAAGAACCTTAACAGGTGTTCCCGCAAAATGGTATATCGAGTTGCCTCGAGCTACCTATGCTGATTTTAACTCTTTAGCTATGGCCTTTCTCACCCACTTCCAATTGTCGGTTCGATATGAAATTGGCACTCATTTTCTCACATACTTGAATAAAGATATTGTGACCCACATTTCCAATCATATCCATGAATGGAGACATCAGTGTCACCTCATTAAATTCAAGATTCTTGAAGAGTTGCTAACTGAATGGTTCACGAAATCATTTGTAAACAAAATTGTTGCAGATATAGCAATGGGTTGATGTGTTACCGAGGACCAAGCTATTGCCCGTGCTTAGTATCTAGACTTAGTCTATTCCAAATCTATCATGTTATATGAGATGTTTCCTTATGCCCCAAGACCATCTTTGGATTTGGCAGCCTCAAAGTCTCTCGATGTACCACCTATTGAGGGTGTAATTGGTTCAGTGTCTTAGACTTCCACTAAGAATTATTCGAAGAAAAAAATTTCTTCAAACATTGGTTCCAATAATCCTTTGAAAAATTTGTCAAATCCTGTTAAAACCTCCGAGGTACCTGTTGTTCAGTCTACCACAGTAGATAAGGCCTCAATAGGTAAGAAAAAGGGTAAAGCTAAAGCTAAAATCGATACCCTAAAACAGGATCCACCCAAATCATCTATTGATGATGCTTCCAAGCGAAAGCCGAAATATCCTTGCCTTATCTGTGAGGAAGACCATTATACCAAGGATTGTCACCGATGTGCTGAAGTTAACCATTTATTGAAAGGGACTCTGATTGTTTTTAAAGAACCATTTCCATCTCAGCAGACCTAGTTGGTAGACAAACCACAATCCTCTGTCTCCTTTGGTTCCCAAGTTTTCATGGTGCAAGGTTCATCACCTATTTCAATTGCTACTCGAACCAAAGACTATAAAACCCTGCAAAAGTAGATGGTGGGGAAAGAAGTCACTGATATACCTTCTACTTCTACTACATCTAGTTTTGGTCCGCTCCATATTGAGCATCCTAACAATGAATCCGTCATCCGACCACCTCCCAAAGGTGTACTTTGGAAATCATCTTACAATCTAAATACCAGAGCTAGACATCATTATAATATTATTGAAGAATTATCTCAAGCGCCTTTAGCGATGTCTGCTTTGGAAGTTCTTCGAACATGTCTAACATAGAGGAAATCATTATTGTCTGCTATAGGCGCCATTGATACTGTCGATTCGAGTTTAATTACCTTTGATCTTGAAAACCACATTCCTCGTCTTCCTCATCAGATTTATTTTCTAATTGAAGTTATCATTATAAGAAATACGATCCATCAAACTATTATTGATGAAGGTTCTTCCACCAGCATCATGTCTATTTCATGTTGGAATTCCGTTGGCTCTCCTCCTCTTAATTAGTCCCCGGACACTTTGGAGGCCTTTGATGGCAGAGGCTCCCACCCATATGGTATTCTCACAAACTTGCGTATCACATTGGAAGGAAAGATGATTGAGCTAGAAGTGGAAGTTGTAGATGTGAATCTCAATTACAACCTTCTTCTAGGGCGAAGTTGGACCCACGCATGTTTTGTGTGGTTTCTTCTTCATTCTGGGTGCTTCGTTTTCCTCATGAAGGAAAAATTTTCACCGTAGAAGAACTATCTTTTTTCTCTTATGGTTCATTGAATGGAAATGTCCAATATGTGGGAAATACCAAAATTACTTATGAGAGTGTGGGGGCAAGTCTTTTCAAAGACTCTGCTTTAATGGGTGCTTTTACTCCCCCACCTCCGAATATCACTTCGATCAATATGATCTATGTTTCTACAGATCCTTGGATTATTCTGGCTCCATATCAAATTGATTCATTTGGTGATTCTATGACTTTAAGTCCACTAGAGCAAGCTTATCAAGAAATTGTCTTGGCTTCAACGGCTGCTTCAGAAAGTCATGTTGTTTTCAGTGTGAGCTTGGATACTTATGTTCCATCTCCTTGGCTTGGTTCATGGGATTCTCTAGATCCTTTGAGCGGAACATTCCCCACCGACGAGAGAATTGTTGAGGTTGTGTCTCTGGACAAAACTCCTTGGAACAATCTCCATCATTGTTCTTCATTTCTTCCCAGCCTCAGTGTGATGCCTTCATGTCTTGAAGCATTCATTTCTCATTACCCAACACACCCACCTCAAACACCTATTTTGGTGCACAAAGTTCTGTCTGAGGGTAACATGGGAAACATTACTTCAACCTTGCCCATTGACATTTTAGTCCAACTTGAAATCATCAAAATCTTTCAACTGGGGGCACCTTTTCCTCATCATGAGATCAAGTTTTTCTTGCCTCCTCTCATGATATTTTTTCCACTGAGTCTCTACCATTGTCCCATTATTGCAATGGGATTTTCATCTTATGAACTTTAACCCTCACTCACCAGGGGAGATGAGGGCATACACTTTTATGATTTTTACTCTATTATTTGGCCAAGTCGATGCTTACATGTCATGTCAATTGTTGAACTCCAATTTTATTCTCTATTGATCGATTACCCAAGTCTGGAAATGGATTCCATTTGAACTTTTTATGTAAGGTCATTCGTATAATTATTTTTTGTACATTAGTGTGTAATTTTTTATTTTTGGTGTGTTTTTTTGCTTTGCAGACATGTGTTTGGTGCTTACCTTGTGTTCCACTCGATTTGCAGATGTCGTCAAGTCATTATGCCAGTTTTGTTGATGGTGCTTGTAGTAGCACAAAAAATTTGTCTTTCACGGCTTAGGCACTCTTTTCCCTTGATGGTGAGTTGATTGACTTACAAGGGATATGCCTTGGTCAAACAACTAACAATATTGTTGAATACAGTGCATTCATTGAACTATTGCCAGAAGAAGTTGCTCTTGGCATTAGAGATTTAGTTGTCACGTTAGATTCAAAACTCGTGTTACAGTGAAATAATTATTATTTTGTAAGAAATCCACAGATATTGCGAATGTATCTCCATGCTCGATTACTGGAAAGGAATTTTTATTTTATCACATATCAACATATTCCACTCATTTTGAATACATTAACAAATGCATTAGCAAACTATGTTCTTAATAGACATTTGTGTAATTTATAAAACCAATCACAACATCATGATACATGAACACATAAGTAGAAAATAAAATATGCATATGTATATATATATTGCGTATGTCAGAGTGTTTACATCAAAATCTCAAAAAATAAAGTGTTCATAGACACTTGGCTTTCAACAACCTACAAAATGTGTAAAAGTAACTCGAAAATCTATCAGCCCGCATGATGCTCATGGTAGCACGAGACTGCTCTGATCACTCAGCCTAACAGTCGACGCATCCTCACTAACACTCCTACCGGGCGCCTCTACCATCGCAATGGAACCTCATATATGGTGGCATACTCTAGTATCCCTTTGGTAATCATGTCCAAATTACACTCCATCTCTACCAAGGGGTTTTCCCCTTCCTCATAATCAACACCTACTATCTGATGGGTTAATCATTGTGCTATTAGTGACATGCCAGGTGGTATTTTCAGTTCAACGTCTTCACATTTATCACAAGTTAAATCTCAGATACACTTTTGCAAAAAATTCATAAAACTTGAAAAAAATCCAAAAATAAGTTTTACCTACGTCAATCCACTATTCTCCTGGTGGCAGAGGTAGATCCAAATCCCATCTGAAATTCATGCTAGCATAAGAATAATCATCCACAAAATGTTATTGGCATTACATCCAAGTGAAAAACTATGGAGGGTAATGCATTTGCTGACCCCATCCTCCTTGGGCCATGAGTCCACTCCACCTCACTAGCCTAGGGTCCTTGGGGGCAGGATCTAGTACCTCTGCCCACTAGTACCAAAACAAGGGCACCCGCTCTAAGAATAAAGTCACCAGTATTGAACCAAAACCAAATTTTTTTAGGTCTCCTCACTTACCCTTGGCTAGTTGTCTCTTCATATTCACCAGTAACCCTCCACACTAGTTGAATATAGTTGGAGTCAAACATTCCACTACATACTAGAATTGCAATTTCAAACTCTCATGTAGAGCTTGCATCCCAGATACGTGAGAAATGGTGTATAGTATCATTCTCAAGGGAAGGTTTTCAACCGTTGCTATCTTCACCTTCCCACCCCTGTCATTTTTGTACCTGGGAAATGTCTCATGATTAGAGTACTGGTACTCTCACTACCTGAATGAGATCCGAAGAGTTGGACTCTCTCTCCTCTTCGAGACAATCATGTGATAAAATAAATGTCGGATTCTTCCATTTCCATCTCCTGGCCTTTGATTATGAATATTTCTCGATCTACATCCCAAAGACTGATCAAGTAGTGCAACAATTCCATCTGAGATCCCAGTCTTGTAGTCCTGAAGAAATTCAACAACCCACAATTTCTCAAAGCATATTATGGGCTACCTAGTGGTCTTCAGCCCCATGGCCTCTTTATTTCCATTCTAGAACCATGATATCTTGCAAAACATCTTTAAACATAAGTTAGAAACTTTTTTCATGGATCAAAACTGAGAATTTTTGCTTTAAAGAGGGTTTTTCCTTCAAAAAATTTTGCCCCAGAACCATCACGCCTATTTTTATTAACAAAGTGATGTCATCATGAGGGCCTTTAGGCTTGGGACCGATCATCACAGGTCCAATGAGAAAACCCATGATGATCACCTGCATGATTTAAAAACGAAAATCCTCCTTCTGACAAGCAAAAATTGAATGAAAAATCCTAAAAATACAATGAATTGCAAGAGTACAAGCACAACTCTTACCTATTGAAGACCATTCGAGGAATGATGCACTTGATCTCCCACACTATTCATTTGAAAATCAAGCAAAATAAGGCACAAATGCACTCTCAAAACTTACTTTGGTGAAATGGTAAAAACATTTTTACTTATGGCCTATTTATAGTTCATTTTTGTCAAATATTTTATTATCATTTCTCGATACCAGTGATGGGTGAATTTCCTTGTGCAGTTACAGGTACTTTGCGAAGAACATGTAATTATTATTGACTGATTCAAACGAGTTTTTGTTTTATCTCTTTTTCAGACTCGTTAAAAATAAATGAAAAAGGAACCCCCTGGAGTCACCTTTAAGCTCTTTTTCTAACTCTCGAAACACGAAAAGATTATTGAGTACTTGTCATTTTGAACTTGTTAAATTAAATGAATGGACGTGATCTCAGTATATGTTTACCCCTTTTTGGGGCTGAGATTGACTATTTATGAAAAAGGTACACCTTGGTTGACATGGTCAAGAGGTTCTCTTGAATATTATTTTCTACCTTTTTCGGGTTCGAGGGACAAATTACGAAAAGGGACATGTTGGAGTTTTATTTTTCACCTCTTTTTCAAACTCTCTAGATGTGAAAAATATATTGAGTCATTCTTACATTAGACTCATTAAAATTTAATGGGGAAATACCTTATCACCATGATGAGACCGATTTTTTCCTTCATAGGACTCATAAAAATTACTAGGATGGATTCATTTCGAAGAATGAACTTACATGACAAGCATATGCTATCCCCTTCAAGCTTGTCATAAAAAAAATTGGGGTACTTGCTAGAAATAGTAGAGAAAAATGAAAATGAAACATCCTTTGTATAGGAAGCATGTCTCTCTTGAGCATGACACTCTTTTGTTTTCATGTCGGGTATGGGATATCCTCACTCAGTCACTTGTCCTCCCAGTTTTGGGTGATCCATTTTTCCTCTCATTTGACTATTCAATTTTTTCATCATGACCCTTAGTCCTATGTTGAGTCAAATGCCGCCACACTCTAGAGTCGTGTCGCCAATGTTCAAGAGAAGTCATATTTGTAGTTATTTACGTATATATTGTCTGACCCATTGTTTTTTTTTTTTTTTTGAAATGATCGGTTGCTATATATTATATTCTGAAAAAAAACAGGGATTTTGAATCCTCTGGTACATAGATTGTGCAGACTGAGAGAGAGCAAGGGGTTTACAAAAAGTGGCTACCCCCTTGATTCTTGTCTTGCTTTGTTTGCTACTATTAAAAACAACATTACTATAGATTCTAATAAAAGAGGATAACAAAAAGATACATTTGAAATTCATTCAGTCAATCATGATGTGTTGGATGTGACGTGCTGTTGATTCCTCCGGGTTGTCATCTTTGGCTTCTTGTTTGACGCTTGAGGAGCTTGAGGCAGTGGTGATCTTTTCCATCATGAATTTCAAAGTGGAAATTGACTCTTCTACATGGGCGCAGCGGTTGGTGATTTGCCTGAATTGCTCTTCGAGAGAGGCCGCCTTGTGCATAAAGAGCTGGATTTCTGCTTTATATTTTTCAGTGTTAATTCGGTCATGTTCAAAGAGCCTCCTGCTTTGCTCGTCAAGTCGCCTATCGTGATCTTCTATTCTTGCGTCCAAAAGGCTTTGCTTTCTGTCTAACATTGACTGCTGAGTCCTTATTTCTTATAATTCAGCTTGCAGATCAGCACAGTGGAAACAATCCTCACTGCGCGCCATTGGGGAGTGAATATTGCAGATGGAGAGGTAGGTGAAAACTGGGGCCAAATAGGCGGGAGTAATATGAGCGTTATAGACGTTATGATGAGTTCTGAGAGTACTGACAAGAGTAGATGAGAATCCCGCGTTCAGAGTAGCGGTTATAGATGAGAGTCTGGGAGGGGGCTTAAAAAATGACTCTGAGGTGGGAAAGGGCTGAAGACAGACCAGAGTTCGGATGGATGGAAGGGCGACAGGGTAGAGTGAGTCTGAGGTGAGGAAAAAGAGAGGGGAGGGAGCTGAAGAGAGCTTGCAGCAGAGACTGACAGAGGGAAAAGGATGGAGATCGGGGACGAAGGAAGCAGGGAGAGTGGAGCGAGCCAGGTAAAGACGAAGAGAGGAGAGCACAGAATGAATTGAAGCAGGAGCTGTTGGACCAGACACTCTGCTGATTCGAACTTGGGCTGCCCTGTGGATCATTGCGACAGAAGTTAGAGTAAAACTAAGCAAGTTAAAGGGAGGCAATACCAGAGATTCTTTCCTTCTGAGACGCAGAGTATCACTCCTTCTGAGACACTGGGTAAGAGAACCTGCTTCCAACAGATGATGCTGCACAGCCTCTTGATCGCATTGGTTGATGCTTTGGATGCTGATGCTAATATTTATAGAATGAATTGAACAGTGGGTAAGATGCCAGATTAGAGTCGGGGTCACGGGAGTAGTGGAGCGCTGCCCCGAATCTTTCAGGAAATCACCATTTGCTGTGACTTCAAGCCTTGTGCCGGCACTGAGATGATTAAGTTTTCCTTGTTGACAGACGATTGCCTCAATCGAGGTTCGGAAGTGACTGGATGAGCGATGTCTTCTTTCTGCAGTTTGTCCTGTTACTGAGGAGACCAAGCCCTTTGCACATTTGAGGACCACGCGAATCTGGGCTGTACCGAGATTTTTCTGAGTCATGGCAGGGGTTGGAAGCCTTCTCTGTTGTTGTGCCTTAACACACCTTCCTGCTTTCCTACTGCATTGTTCGCACATTTATCTGCTTTCATGTTTAGTGTGCGAAGAATATGATAGAACTTGATGTATTCAAAGTGGGTGAGGAGGAGTTTGATGCGCTCAATGTGTTGCTGGAGATTGCTGTTGGGAGAGCGCTGATTGTAGTTCATAAATCGAATTATTATTGTGGAATCTCCAAAAGCTAATGCCTTTCTAATGCCCAAATTTTTTAATTGAATTAGTCCTTGATAGAGAGCTAATGCCTCTACAATGTTGTTTGTTTTCCTTCCCAAGCTCCATTCATAGCTACAGATTTCATTCCCAAACTCATTTGAGATAACTCCTCCCGCTCCTGCTTGTCCTGGATTGGACTTTGAAGCCCCATCAAAATGTAGAGTTGAATAGTTGCTTCTCTGAATCCATACCTTGTAATCCTTTGCAGGAAGTCTGATCTCCCATTCCCTCGCTTGGATTTGATTCTGTCTGTCAGTTTTCTGAGTATCTTGATGGTGACTAGGTCTATCTAAAATGTGCCTGATAACTGATCTTTCTTCCACTGCATAGTCTGCTGCTTGTATTTCCCTTTATACTTTGCTGCTATTGTCTCTTGTGACAATGTGTGGGCTTTGTTGCATGTCATTCGAACATTGCTCTCCTTGTTTTGAAATATCTTTTTGTTTCTTGTGAGCCAAATTTTCCAGAGAAGATTATGAGGAATGATAGCCCAGATTCTTTTTACGATCTTGCTCCTCTTGTCTTTCCATGGACAGTTTTTCCTCCATTCAAGAATTGTTTCTGAAATGCTCTGTTGGGGTTGCCAATTTATGTTGCCCAAGGAGGACAAATTGATCCAGCATCTCTTGGCGAAGGGACAGTCCAGAAACAAGTGTTGCATTGTTTCCTCTGCTGAGCAGTAGTTGGGGCATCTTGAAGGACCGTTAATCCCTCTCTTTCTTAGGTTTTCAGCTGTGAGGACTTTGCCCTTTAGCAACAGCCAGATGAAGAATTTGATTTTGGGAATAGCCTCCGATTTCCAAATTATCCGCCAGTGATTCCATATGGGGATCTGATAAGTGTCATTACAGATGTGATGGTATCCAGACTTGATAGTGTAGCTTGAACCCGTGGGGTCCCATCGAAATCCGTCTACTGCTCCTTTTTTTATGGGGGCTCTGTTCTGAAGATTTTTTTGGAGGGCTTTGAGGCTTGCTTCTAAAGCTGATGGAGTGGCTAGAATTTCCCAATTAGTCCAAGCTCCAGTATTGACATCCCATTTTGATATTTGGTCTAATCTCTGGATGCCTTTACAATTGAGATGATGTATGAAGGGGATGGCTTCTTCAATTGTATTTAAAGGTGGGAGACCCATTATCTTGTCTGAAGCATAGTCGATGCTGTCCCCTCCTCCCGGGATCTTTGAAGTATTTTGTATGAGAAGGGGAATTGCTTTCTTGCAGAGCTGCCAAATTTTGGTGGCATCTCTATTGGGAATGTCAGTTTCAAGAAGTATTTGCCTTTTGCTGTTGAGGTATTTGCATTCTAATACCTGTTTCCACCAGGCTTTGGGCTCATTGATTAACCTCCAAGCTATTTTGATTCCAAATGCCAAATTAAGGATTTTGGGGGCTCTAATTCCCAGACCACCTCTGTCCTGAGATTGGATAACGCTTTTCCAGCTTACCAAATTAAATCTATTTTTTTCTTTTTTCCCTCCTTGCCATAAGAAGTTTCGAAGTGCGATTTCCAGCTTATGATGAAATGTAGCAGGAGCTTGATAAAGGGTAAATCGGTAAAGAGGTAGGGAGGAAATACCTGATTTGAGGAGAATTATTCTGCCTGCTCGATTGAGCCATTGGGTTCCCCATTGTTGGATCTTCTGCTTGACTTTGTCTATTATTTCATTCCATGTAGCAGCCTTTAAAGGACCCAGACTGACCGGCATCCCAAGGTAGGTGAAGTGGTCCTAGTTTGCTTTGAAGGCAACTCCAAAGATGCTAGCTATGTTGTGAGCGGTTTGATTGGAAATGTTCCAGCCATAGATGCAACTTTTATGAAAGTTGATCTCTCCCCCCGAGTACTCTATAAATTGATCGGGGAGAGTTTTAAAACGCCTTGCTATGGTAGTGGATGCTCCCCCAATCAAAAGGGTGTCATCAGCAAATTGGGAGTGGTTGATGTTCTTGACTCCATTTCCGAATTTGATGCCTGAGATGAGGCCAACTCTTCTGTTGTGGTCTAGAGCTCTGCTAAAGGATTCAGCCATAAGAATAAAGAGATAAGGGGAGAGAGGGCAGCCTTGCCTTAACCCTCAGGAGGATTGGAAGGCTTCACAAGGGCGTCCATTAATCAGAGGAGAAATCCAAGGGCCTGTAATGCAAGCAGCAATGGTACTGATAAAGGCAGAATTGAATCCCATTTTCCTCAAGACGGCGAACAAGAAGGGGTGTCTTACCTGGTCAAAGGCATTGGCTAAGTCGAGCTTGAGAACGAAAGCTTTCTCTTGCCTTGATATGCTAGAATGAATGGCTTCTTGGACCAAGGTAATTGAGTCGTGGATTTTCCTATTAGATAGGAAGCCTCCTTGGTTTTCTGAGATAAGGGAAGGAAGGAGGGGTTGGAGTCTAGAGGCTATGATTTTCGTGAAAATCTTATATGAGGAGTTACACAGAGATATTGGTCGAAACCTGGAGAAGGATGTGGGTCTGTTTTCCTTGGGGATGAGGGCAAGGAAGGTTGAGTTTGTGAAGCCCCCCATTTTCCCTTTTCTTTGAATTCCCCGCGGCATCTTTGCAAGGTATTTTTTAATTAAGTGCCAATGATCCCTGTAAAAATTGATTGGAAAGCCATCTGGGCCTGGAGAATTGTCCGGTTGTAGGGTCCAAATGGCTTTTCTGATTTCCTCCTCCGTTATTTCTCGATTTAGACTGTCATTCGCCTCTTGAGAAATGCCTTTTGGAAGGTGCTGTAACAGCGCAGCATAGTCAGTTTCTTCTTGATTTTCCATAAGGAGACTTTTGAAGTGAAGGAAAGCAACTCTTTTAATGGATTCTTGGTCATTATGTTGGCTGCCTTGACTGTCTGTGATTGCGTTTACATTGTTCCTTACCTTCCTGACTGTGGCTTGCTTGTGAAAGTAAGCCGTGTTTTTGTCCCCTTCTTTCAGCCATAGCTGTCTTGATTTAATTCTCCACTTGATTTCTTCCTCTCTCTTAATGTGCATTAGCTGCCCTTGAGCTTCCCATTCCTTATTTTTTAGATGGTGGGTGAACCCTTGATGTTCAATTTGATTTTGAATCTCCTCCAAGTCTTGCTGTATTTTTTTTTTAATCTTTTCTGGCTCTTGATAACTGACTTTAGCCCAGTCTTTGAGATCTTTCCTTGTGCTTTTAATTTTAGTTTCCCAAATATGGCTAGGAGAGCCTTCAACGTGATGTTTCCAGGTTGCTTCTATGATAGCTTCTGCCTCAGCATTGTTTCGCCAGAGGGGATTATACCTGAACGGAATCGGTCCCAGCTGAGAATGGGAGTCCAACGTAAGGAGAATGGGAAAATGGTCCGAGGCCGTAGAGTTGAGAATTTTTGTGTGGCCCGCAGCAAAGGAGGACAGCAAGGAGATATTAACCAGAATTCTATCCAGTCATTCCATGATATTGCCTGGCCCCAACCTTCGATTATTCCAAGTGTATTTTCGATTTTTTGGGATAATGTCCATCAACTCGTGATTAGACATTATTCCTTCCAGCTGGCTTCTGAAGGGGTCATGGGGGAAGTTGCCCCCTCTTTTCTCATTCGCGTGGAGGACTAAGTTGAAGTCTCCAGCGAGAATGATATTTGGGTTCTGCTCGTTATCCATGTCTTCTTTCAATTCCTTCCAACATTGTTCCTTTTCTCGATACTGATTGGGGATATAGACATTGTAAATGATGAGATCACAGCTCTCATCTTTGTGACTTAAATTAATCCTTAACCAGTTTTGATTGAGAAAGGATGACTTGCAATCCCAGTGTTGATTGTTCCACATGACTGTAATTCCTCCAGAAGCTCCTCTGGAGTCGCTGCTGGTCCCTGAGAAGTTTTTTTGAGCATCTACAATTTTCTGCATTTCACTATGACTTTGTTTGGTTTCTTGAATCAGAATAATTTCAGGTCTTTCTATTTGGAGAAGATCTCGTAAGGCAGCTGATTTGGAGGAGTGCCCCATGCCCCTACTGTTCCAAGATAAGAGCTTCATCATGGGGCATTTGAGCGAGGAGGTGCTCGCCTCTCATGGTCTTTTCCTGATGATTCTTTCTCTTGGGATCCTGTCATGAAGGAGTCCATTGGAGTTTGGATCCCAAGGGCGATATCCTTTTGCATGCTTTCTTCACGGTGTTGTTTAGCTGATTTTCGTCCTGGTCCAAGTTTCTTATGGAGGTCACTTGAGGCGCCAATATCTTTGGAAGAACTTCTAGTGGTTCGAGGAGGGGGAGGGTCGGAGGAAGGCTGAGAGAGAATTGAGGTAATCATGGGGGGATCGGACAAATCAAGGGAGGGTTGATCAGATTGGGGATCTTCAGAACATAAGATAAGAAAAGGGTTGGAGGTTGAAGGGAAGGGGGGGTCTTGGGAAGGGCCAGAGGGTTTGGAAGGGGGAGAATTGGGGCGAAGGGAGGAAGAGCCCGGATGTTCAGATTTGGTCGGAGGTGCTGTTTTCTTCTTTTTCACAGTTTCCCATTGTCCTCCTTGGTCTTCTGATTCCAGATTGGTTACCTTAGTGCATCTATTAGCGAAATGACCGTATTCATGACATACCTTGCATTTAAAGGGTATTTGCTCGTAGTCTAGCTGCTGTACGTAGCTCCACTCGTCCACCTTCAGCTTGATGGCCTCCGGCAGTCCTTTCCCGAGGTCCACTTCTACGCAGATCCTTGCACAGGCTTGCATGTTGTCTTTGGGCTCACTTCTGTCAATGTATTTTCCTACAGCATTCCCGATTGCTTTGACCGATTCATCTCCCCAACAATGCAAGGGCAGATGGGGCAGACGGACCCAAACCGGAACCGCATTAGGGATGTCTAGCTCAGGATCGAAATCAGGAGTCCACTTGTTAAGATATAACCCTCGCGAATCCATAAAATAGGGCCCATTCCTGAATATCAGGTCCTTATCTTTTTTGGTTTCGAAATGAAAGGTATAGTAACCTTTGCCACAGAAACGAATTGAAATCTTTCCTTGTATTTTATCAGACCAGTTTCTTTCCACCCATCGCTGGACTGTTTTTGGAGAAGGCCATAAGCCTGTGAACTGTCCTATGAGACCTTTTTCTGCTAGAGATAGAGCTGCCATTCGAGGGAGAGATGGAGGCAGCTGTACTTCTTGAAGAATATCCAGCTTCTTAACAAATTTTGAAGTTGATGGTTTCGGTCGGGCAGGGGGAAGAGACTTTACCAGATCAGAAAAGGCTTTCTCCACATCCCCAAGAGAAGGATCTAGATGGGCCATGGCTGAAGCCAAGGCCCAGAGAGCAGGCCTCGCGGCCCAGGCCGAGGCGGCGGCGCAGCAACAGCTCGCAGAGGGCTAGGTCTTCGTCTTCGCTCTGCTCCAGCTCCAGCTCCCGCGTCCGGGTTTTAATGTACGTACACTTCCTATATTAATTTTAATTTGTAAACAACAAATTGGGGTTTTATTATTAATTCCAATTAGACTCAATTAACTATCATTCTTTACCTAAGTTGTCAAATCCCAACCCTCGTGAGGGAACTAGCTAAAGAAAGCAAGGCCTTTTGAAAATAAAGTTTTATCCTATTACATAGGGTTTACCTCCACTCCACTCCTATTGTCTCATCCTCAAACTAACTTCCCTTTCTTTCTTTGTTTTGTGTGCTAATTTCTTATCATTTAAAACCAACTTCCCTTGTTTCTTTGTTTTATGTGTTAATTTCTCATCATTTTAGAGCACCAATTGATATACTTCTTCTAAAATGCAACTTATGTAAATTTATCTCATTTTACATTGTAAATTTTTAACATATTTGGAATGTTGGAATTATTTTTTCCTCCTCATTTTTATGTACAATTGCATCTCATAAAATTCTACAATATACTCTTTATACTCTATTCCTCAAACACATTTTCACTATTTTTCTCTATTAAATTTGAAGAATAACACTGTCAACTCCTTTCTTTCACTTAATTCTTTCTTGACCATAATTACAACTCATATCAAATTGAGGCTAAATTTAATTGAGAATTTCCTGAGAGTAATATTAATTAAAACTAAAATTAATTTATTTTTTTTCCAAAATTTATTATGAAATATTTAGTAAATTTTAAATTAAAAAATTAACATAAAATTAATCATCTCATAATTGGCACTTCATGGCAACTTTATAATAAACTATACTTGCTTCATTCAACACAATTAGAAAGATGTTACTTCACCCCACCTAGTAGTTGGCACTCCAAAACTACTTTATAATAAACCATACTTGTTTTTCATGTAAACGCAATTAAAAAAATAAAAAAATAAATTTAGCAACAAGAATGTAAAAAAAAAAAAAAAAAAAAAACTTTAGTTGCAGTGTTAAAAAGAAAGAACTAGTTCATCTTTGATGAATAAACATCATCTTAGAATTAAATGAAACTCTTAAAATTTATTTTTTAATTTTAATAATGAGAAATAGATAACCATTTGTAAAGTGTTTCTAATATAAATACATTTCAATAATTGACAAAATATAACTTGCCAATAAAAAAAAACACAAAAATATATATAAAAATATAATTCACCCTTTATAAAATTTCCTAACATAAACACAATCCAAAGATATCATTTAACTATTATAAAGTTTTCTAAAATAAACCTAACCCATCTTTGCTGGTTTACTTGTTTTGGTGTATTTTCCAATGCTACTAGATTTTGATATTTTTATTAGTTAATTTCTTTGTTAGATTCCTTGTTTTGGCCTATTTTTCAGTACTACTAGATTTTGATATTTTTATTAGTTAATTTTTCTGTTAAATGGCCAATAACTCCACTAACTTTAGTCCATCAGTTAAAATGATGATCTGCTAGAGTTGTTGAAATTTGATAATAAATGAGAAGATAGTAATCCAAAGAATGGGTTGTCTAATTAGTTGATTAGCTTAATTAATTGATTAGCTACAACACAGTCAGTGAATTAGTTGATCAGCTTAATTAATTGATTAGCTACAACATAGTGACTGACTCGTTGGATCTATAGTGATTGCTGAATGGCGAAATTGAATGCATATTAGTGGATCTTAATAACCACATTTGAGAATTGAAGGGTGCTGCACATCTTTTCAAACATCAATATAAAATTATTAAACTTATTTTTATAGTTAAAATACCCATCAAATTCCAATCCTGATTATTACTTAAGAGAGATATACCTATATTGAAGTTTAATCCAAATTAGAAATCAAACCTGGTAACTATGATCTAAAACACAGTTTTAACAATAACACAAAAACAAATTATAATCTAACCATACGAAATAAGCCAGATTGTGCAACAAATAAACTACGTCATACTGTATATTTCGAAGTATGGTAAACTCACAGGGAAACCTGTTAGGGATTTGGCAGAGGGTGCAGTTTGCTTTGAGATCAGCATTTTCTGCAAAACAGAAAAACATTACAAACTCGGAAACTGTGAGAAATATATATACTGAATCTGTACCAATTCGACTAAAACAAAAAGAAAATTGGGTTTAGGTGATTGATGCCTGAATAGGACCATATGGCTATGGGATTTCCCCCGATGATTTCAAAACGTTTTTTCCTTCCGGTGTCGATATCCATGTTGCTTGCCTCATCTGCTGCCATTTGTAGTGAATGTTTTTCTCTGAAAATAACAAAGTAAGCCGAACCTTAATATATTGATATCAAGGGACTGTGGCAGCAGCAGAGGCAAGGTTTAGATGGTGGAGAGCATAACCATGTACAGAAACAGATCTACAAATGTCGTGCGCCAAGATTGTAGATAGACGAAGCGGTTTCGCGTGCCTGTTTGTTTGTCTGTAACGACCATATCAATTTTAACTAGCATCCAAGAATGTTTATATAATATATATTTACCCCAGTTTATATAGGTTAAAGTTAAATGGTATGAAGTAAGTTATTGTGGCAAGATTGGAAATGGATTTGGATTTGATGAATGTTCAGAGAATGGCGTTGTCTACCAAGGTGTTAGCAAATTGGAATAACTAAAAATCAATTTTGGAACAGGGTTATTTTCATTTCAAAAATTTTTAGAGTAAGAGTGATTAATTTTTTATGGTGGAAATAGATTCACCACTATCAAAAACCTGGAAATCTTAGACACTCAAAATCTTGAAGTTTGATAGCAGTAACCTAGATTTTCCAAAATTGTAACATTTTGTCAAAATTGTGCCAGTTACTTTCTAAACAAAAATGGCTCTACCTTAGACTACAAGCTTAGAGAATTAGAATTGAATGCAATTTTGTGACAAGAAGGTTAGCCCAAATTCAAATGTTAGGATTTGATTTAATTTTGTGGTTAAATTTTTTTTAATAACACAAATAATTAGTGCACCATATAATTTTCTCATATTGTTAATATAAATCAAATCATAATAACCATCAAAATACTAATTAAATTATAACTTTATTTAAAATGATAATAATTATTATTAAAGTCCCAAGGGTTATCTCAATTGTTACATTACAGTGTCAATTCTCCTTGACACTTTCTAGGTTAGTCTCCTAAATAAGCCAATGGTATTGATTCTTTCTTTTCCTAGACATAGGAGTCATTGTTCTTCTCCTTGACACCCTAGTGGTTAGTCTCCTAAATGAGCCAAATGATCCTAAATGAACAAATGGGACTCATCCAAGGGTCTTCTCCTTGACACCCTTAAGGTTAGTCTCCGAAATGAGCCAATGGGACTCATCCCTTCTTTTGGCAGACATGGGAGTCAAGGTTGTTAATGTTAAAAAATAATTAATATATAAGTTAACCATGTATATATTAAAATCTGAAAAAAAATATTATTATTATTAATGTTAAAAAATAATTAATATATAGATCCACTCTCATTTCATCATGGAGGTTGTTAATTTGAAAATAGACTTTGTTACAATACCATGGATACTACAAGCCGAGAAAACCATAACACATTTCATATGACACTTGTCCATATGATATTTTTTATAATTAATGAATTTAATTATAATAAAAAAGCATAACTACTTTGGTAATAAATCTCAATCTTTACTTATGTATACTACTAAGAATATTCTAGAATATTCTATAGAAGTTAAATCCCTACCATCCACTTAATAATTATATTCCAAAATAGAAATGCCTATTGACATCATTACAAATTCCTATTTACAAAATGAAAATAACTTAATAAATCTAATCACAATATTTCATTAAGATAAAGAATTTATTATTATTAAATCTTGAACATACAAGTTTGATGCCAAAGAGCTTTTCGATGATGTCCAACGAGTTTGGGTAATGCACCCCAACTTTGGGCTTTAAACATGGCATTTGAGTTTGGAATGTTGTGGAAGAGTGTATGAAAAAATAGTTAATAATGTTAAATTCTTTAAGATAGAGTTTGTTTAATGGGTTGTAGTTAATGTGTTGGGAGGCTCGCTGGGTACTAATAGATTTATTATATATGTTATTCACAAATGTGTGTGGGATGGAGTTTATTTTGGAGCACTTTTTTTTGTAATTTAACTATTTTTAGTTTCTTGAATCCAACAATATAATTTCAAGAAAAAATGTTTTTTTAATTTAAAATGTGCTTTTAAATGCACAAATGGATTCATCTCCATGAAAAACTCCTCAAGCACTCATATTAACTAATGATTTAAACAAACCCTATTGAATGTCGGACAATATTGAAGAGAGTATATGCAAGAGGTCAAAATGTCTAACCATCATCATAAATCCTATTCAAATTATAAAAAATGATAAGAAACCAAGGATTATTAACTAAAAGCTAAAGACCATTTGCTAAATTGCTCCAAATTAACTTTAATAATTAACACAAAATTAAGGATCACTAATGAGAATTTACTAATGCTTGTTGAAAACTCCATCTTAATATGGAATATGATAAGGAGACCTTGCCCACATGGATTATCACTCCAATTATTTTGCATGACTCCCTTGATATTATGGTGCCTTTAGAAGAGACCATCTTGGAGGTCATGGCTTGAGTTAATATGTCAAGGAAGGATGTGCCTTATGATGCATGGTTTCTTCCCAAGTTACACATGGTGAAGTTTGATAACCAAAACCTTAAATCAAGATATTGGAATTTCCTAAATCATTTGTTAAATCGCCAACCTTCGACTGAGTCAAGTATTGGATTTTTGGTATTAATTTGCAAAAAAATTGTCCACTCTAAACCCTTCCATCAACGAGTTCCTTCATACCCATCATTAAGACGTTGTTCTAGCTCACAAGATCACTTGCCCTTTATGTTCTCACATAGTTTTTGACAATGAATTGGTTTTGGTTTCTCTAAGGAATCATAACATTTTAGGAACATGGACATTTGACTCTATGTGATGTGGCCCTAGCATGGTGTGTCATATGTTGTAGAAAACAACCCATGATTTAATCAATGTCAATTTAAATATGTGGCCTACACCTAGTAGTGGGAACTACATTACTTAACTTGCTAGATTATGTTACATTATTAGATTACGTTTCACGTTGTACGTATGTATTTTAGCTTTCATGTATGATGTGATTTATTTTCTATTTTTTGAGTATGATTTATTTGGTTTGATACTTATCATGTTTGGTGCTTGATTTTTATTTGTTAGTTAAACCACCTTGGCCCTTGTCATAGGCATACCCATTATGAGACTAGGAGGTCTCATGCATTAGTCATGTAGCTATGACAACATTTGCTACAATAATTAAGCATTAATAAAAGTATGCATGTACATTAAAACATGGATTTTCAATCATATCATTTGAAGTAATAAGTAATAGTTGAACCATATGTAGCTAATTGTTGGGGTAAAGAAGGGATGAGGAAAAAAAAATTGAAATTTTTCTCGAGTATGGGAGTACTATGCAGGAGGGGATGGATGTAGAAATTTCGTGAATAATATGACACATTCAGAGAGATTATCCTAATTATACACTTATAAGCAGAACATGGATAATACATAACCTCCTCTACATTGATCATCAATTTTGCGAAAACAAAACACAAGCATGCGCACATAGAAGCATCAATCACACATATCAACACAGTATTTTCCCAGGGAAAGAATCTCCCTAAAAACCCCAATTATTTGTATATTATATTGATTGAGAACATGTAACAATACATAGTACAATACTCATCCCAAGTACTCAGTACTATCTCCTCATGCTACACACAATACAGCTCAGATTTAATATCCAAATCTCCCCCGCTGCTTGCGTGCCTCCATCGCACATACCTGCAAGAGAATGAATTGAATCCAAACTCGTTCCAAGTTCTATTTACCTTGGAAAATCACTCACACTGGAAATCACGTGAGCACAGGATATCTACTGGGAATTTCTCATAGGCATACTCAATCCATTGATTTGATTGTGTAAATCTCATGCACAACTCACTCACAACTAACAGTTGTCTCACCCTTTCTCTTACCTCTACCACTTGTCTTCACTGAACTGTGCATGCACTGAGTTAACTGATGTATTCTTCAGTTGCATTATGAGTTAATAATTAGTGAATTAATTAATAACTAATTCACCCAACTCATCTCTAGCCTATTGATGAGTTAGACTAAATACAACGAGTTTAACAAAGTCAAACTGAACACAACTCCATCAACTACTCCTCCAAATCCACACAAATCAATCACTGAAGTTCTAACTCAAGTCCTACATCCATAGCTCAGTCATCCCATAGGTTACCACGTGATTCCTTCTGGGATCTGCATGTGCCACATCCGTAGCTCATCCTGAAGTGTTCCAAGAGAATAAGATAATGTTTAGAGTCCAAATATTATCAGGGGCTAATAATATTCGACTGTTCTATATTTAGACTATCAGTCACTCCGCTGTGATCTAAAAATAGAAGTCCATCTATTTTTCCCAACATGACCAATCATCCATAAACAGCATCCTGCAACTCATAGACATGATCCATATGTCTAAAACTAGACTTGCGCCAAAAATAGCCTGCGGGCCCACTTAGTGAAGGTGACTCCTTTTCACTAAGCTTCATCATCTTGTTGCAATCTCAACAAGCATTTCTTGTTGCACACTTCTCAACAATGGATACTGAAAACAAAAGAACACATATGTACTTGACAGAATGATGCTCGATAGACCACGCAGATGTGTGACAGAGATCGAAAATTACTATGCAACAATTGATTGATTCTTCATTTGATAGGGTATTTGTCGATTATGCAAGTTAGTTGGATATGGACTAAGGTGGTGATTCGATAAGGTGTGGTGTGGGGGATAATTGAAGTTGGCAGAAGATTCCTCAAGATGAATATGGAAGACTACCCCTATAAAAAGGGTGGATGTTGATGATCAATGGTTTTATTGTTTCATTGTTAGATGGTTTGATTTTTCTATCGTTCTGTGATTCGACCTAGTTAGCTATTATTCAATTGATTGTTTGATAGTTGCTTAATTTGTTCTACTTTTGTACTATATGATATTATCTATGTTCTAATGAGGAATTCTATGGGGTTAAGTATTGTGGATCTCTCACGTGGTGTCTTTCTATATATTGTATTAATTTGTATTACATGTCATTGACGAGTAGCATAATATGAATTATTGCTTCCTCAATTTTTATTGTTCGACACATGAAACTAACTTGTATATTTCTCTATTATTGGTTAGTATAATTATGAGATCCCAAGGATTTTTGTCTCAAACCTATGTTTTTTATGGCTAATTGTTTTATGTCAATGGGAATGTTATGAATGGACTCCAAGTCTGCATGAAGTTTCTAGTTTCTTTCTAGGTAATTACTATATCTATTTGAATTACTATGTCATTGTACAATGAATGGACCTTGTTTTCTTTTCTTTCATATCGAAGTTAATATTGTTGTTAGATCCCCATAATACTAGTGTAGCACATATATTGTTAGCTATGTTCCCCATAGAATCCCAATATTGTTATTATTGTACGCTTACAATATTATTGTATTTTTTCTTTTTCCCTTGGAAAAATCTAGGCAAATCAACCCTCAATGGAATCTTTTAAAGCCCATCAACAAGACTAGTAGGGCCTAACCCCAAGGGCATCGAGGAGAATTGACCATGTGACCTCACAATCGGTGAGATACTTAACAACGGGGAATTAACCGATGAGATACTTAACAACGGGGACTCGACGAGTGGATCTAAACCTTGGGACTTTCAAGTCACCTCCTTAGATTATTATTCTTATGTAGGCCTATTTATATTTTGACCCTTTAGACTACTATATATGCCAAGGAGGTCTTGTCATTTGAATCATCCAAGAATTTTTCATTTATGTGATGTAAAGGGAGCTTTCCCCCTCAAAGTGACTTATTATCTAGTTTTTGATCTATATTTTCTTATGTTTCTATGTTATTTTGATTTTCTTACATAACATTTCAAATTAAAGATCTTAATCCTAGGGTTTTGCTCCTTCAAAGAGTTCATTGTGGATTTTTTTCTATAACTTTTTTTTCTTTAAAGCTTTAGATTGTGAAATTGCAATCACATGGAGGAAAATTATTGATGAAAATATGGACACAATTTTATACTTTAGTTCCCTATATTTTTTGATATATGGTTCAAAGAAGTTAGGGTTTTTGTTTTCTCGAGAATTCAATTGCACAAAGGTGTATCAGGAAAGATTGCCATAACTTTCTCTTCGAGCATCAGATTTGAATTTATAAAAAGTGGTGAAATTGGCATGGAATATACTTCTTTAGGTACAAGTTTTAGGGCTGAAGGTTGAAATAGTGGCACATAGAATCTCGTACAAGTTTTCTCCATTGAACCAATCCATAATTAGGTCATCGTGGGAGATTTGACATAACTTTATCTTGAAGAATTCAATCTCAGTCCAACTGGTGGGGCTGCAAAGAAGAAATAGAGAGCTACATTAACACAATTTTAGACCTTGGGAGGCCAAAAGCACTAGGATACAACCATTTCAAGGTGAGTTGGGTCAAAAGATCAAAATCAAAACAATGTAAACTATCAAACCTAAACTGTACCAAGTACCCGTCTTTTTGAGATAGCAAAAAATCATCCGATTTTGAAAAACGTTGATTCAAAATACACCTTTTCTTTTGTCATATTTTTGACACTTTTAATTTTCTTATGTATCAAGTATGAACATTCTTTTTAAATGTTAGTGATTTTCATGTTGATTTTGAAAAGTGTTGATGTAGCATCAACCCATATTTAGAGGGCTTATTTTCAATACTTTAAATTTTCTTATGTATCAAGTATGAACATTTTTTTTTAAACATTAGTGATTTTCATGTTGATTTTAAAAAACATCAACATTTGTTTTTAAGGCATATTTTTTACACTTTAAATTTTCTTATGTGTCAAGTATGAACATTTTTATTAAGTGTTAGTGATCTTCATGATCAACAACATCAACCCTTTTTCTTAGAGGGCTTATTTTTGACACTTTAAATTGTTTAATGTATTAAGTGTGGATAAAAAAAAATGTGATTTTTATGCGGATTTTGAAAAACATCAACATTTGTTTTTTTTTAAGACATTTTTAACACTTTAAATTTTCTTATGTCCTAAGTATGCAAAAAAAAATTAAATATTGTTTATTTAACCATTTTTCAAGTTTTCTTATTTCTCTTCTTTTTTTTAGTCCTAAGAATTTTTATTTTTTTATGGTTTTCCAAACTTTGTGTTTTTTGTTTTTCTTTACAATGTTTTTTCATAATGAAATTTTTTGTTCTTTTTACAAAGTTTAAAAAATAATAATAACATTAATAATTTGAAGTTAGGTTTTTTTATATATTTATATATCATTAATTAATACTTCAATACACAAAAAACATTGTCACTAAAAAAACAATTTTAAACACTCGACAAAGAATACACATTTTGCATATAAAATTAAAAAATATAGGTATTTTAGGACCTTCTCGCTAGAAATGACATGTTAAATAGAAGACTTTTATGAAAAAATGAATAAAAAAAGTTGGCAAATAGACAATTTTATGAATTTTATATCCAAAGACTATGACATTTGAAGTTTTTTTTTCCAAAAAAAAGTATTCACATAAATTTTCAAGTCAAAATAACTTAGCTTAAGTGGTATGGTTCACAATTTGTGTCCCAAGTAGCATGGGTTCAAGTCTCCGGAGACATGTTGGGCTTTGTAGCATTTATGAAATAGTTCTACTAATGGTGGAATAGTGGAAGCTGTTTCTACGAAGTTACTGATTATGCGAAGTAGAATGTACTCAATGTACTCATTAGTGTTAAATAATAATAGTAATAAATGTTAATAAAATACATACAATCTACAAAAAAAAAAAACAAAAATTACAATTAAATTTAAAAAAGAAAACATTAAAAACAAGTGTTGCGTAGTAACCTGTCAGTTTAAATATAGGTAATTGGAATATGAACTGCTAACATGATGTGACATGTTTAAGTAAAGTCTTCATAAAAAAATAGATATGAAAGTGAAAATGTTGTGCTAAAATGTTGTTTTTTTGGTGAGAACCCTACTTCATTGGTTGTAATGAAGATTTATAACTTTATTTATTTGGTAATCTTCAGTTCAAATTGATATGGAGAAACTTAATGTCAACTTAATAAGGTGTCAATTCCAAGAAATTTGTTTTGCACAACCCATTGTCTCCTACAAAGTTCATGGGAATTTGATGCAAGGCCTACCCTGCAAAACCCAAAATCTCTCAGTACTGTACATATAAAAATGCAATTCCCCTTTTCATGCCAAGCAAATCCACTCACTAGCAATTTCAACTCATGCGGAAGCTTCTTTTTTTAATGGGCATTTAACAACTTTAATCCTAGTTTATAGAAACCACACTTCCAATCAATTCGCTCATTCACACAATCCCAAACTTCAATCCAATGCCACTTCGAACTGAATTCCTTCTTTTCCATCACCCATCAGATTCGTTGTAGTTCCTTCCAACTTTAGAACAATACTTGAATACCCATCGACTTTACACATCGACTCTGCTTCAAATTCGCACAGATTTTTAAAACCTGTTACACACAACTAATTATGAGAATTTAATAAATTTTCAACAATCTTATAAGAGAACTTAGTTAACTAGCCATAAACTCACCCAACTCTATTCCACTATATTTATATGTGCGCCTTTTTTATTTTAAATAAGCACTCAACCGCAACAAACCAAAAACATGTTTTTAAAATGCAAGTGAATCACACACTCTTCTCCATAAAATGGGATCATGGATAAAGGCCGGCCCTAATCAAGATATTCAGAGCCCCATATGTTGAATCCAAACGGATATTGAACAGGACAAATTTTCGGTGTTCCCGAGTGAGTGGAAGTCGGGCTTTTCCTCAATTGGCTTCCACAAAAGACAGTGCCCACTTGGACTGTTACAACCTAGAAAGGGCCGTGATACTCTAAACTCGTTGCGATCAGTCCAGTAAACCGAAAGCCTCCGGGCCTAGGCATATCCCATGCACGCATCCATGCATGCACAACGCAACACGATTTCAACTTGAATCGAATTATTAATTCGAGTTGTAACGCTTTACAAACACCCTGACAGTTCAATGGCGTCCTCAACGCTTACAGTGTCAAATCGATACAAAAATCTTCAAACAGCAGGAAGTGTTCACCGCAATCTCCACCAAGTTTAAGTCTTTGTCCTAAAGGCCGCTACATGAGCAGATCACCAAGTGCGTAGCTCGTATGTTATCACACTTTTAATCTCCAACAAGTTTAAGCCTTTGTCCTAAAGGCCGCTACATGAGCAGATCACCAAGTGCGTAGCTCATATGTTATCACACTTTTTTTCAGAACAAGTCGTGGTGAATCTCCCATACGCCCTCAAATCCTTCGTGATTGAGTGGCTTTTCCACACTTTCCTGAGCAATTAACAATCGGTTCCATCACAGTCAAAATTGAAGGAATAAGAAGTACTGAAATTAAAGGAATAATTAGTACTGAAAACCACGACAATAAAAACCCCGGCTGATTTCATATTTTCTGCGCAGGTCACAACGTATTTTCCTTTAACAGTGTCAACACCCATATATTGCAAATCTACTTCATTGCTCGCACCAATAAGAATTACGGTCCTCCAGCAACTATCGATTACTAGAAATCCCTATTCTAATACTGGAATTACACATGAATTCACAGAAAAACTTTGCATGCATAATCTATTCAACGCCTCAATACAAAGTAAAATAACTATTGAATACATGCATCCATATTAACAAGGTACCATTGATTTCTTCAGAACGCCGAGAGAAAGTTTCACTAATAATTCTTCTGGCACTGCCCTCTCTCCCCGCGAGCTTGGCGGCCACTTTATTTTTATATTAATAATGGATAGGTCTTCTCAGACCTTATCTATTACAAAAGCAGGATTTTCATGGAATGATTAAAACGGAAAGCTTTATTACAACTTATCCATTTTTGATATAGATAGCATGTTTTATTCTCTACTCTTATCCTATTTTTTAACTAAAAAAGATAGCATGTTTTATTCTCTACTCTTTTCCTATTTTTTTAACTAAAAAAACATAGAAATTGCAGGCTAAAGGACCCCACTCCCTTGCCTGTAGATTGTTTTTCGATTTTTGGAATAAGCTGGAATACTTTTCCCCTCTAAGTCACATGCTCGTGCATCAGACTCCCAAGGTAGAAAATGATCATGATCTCCTGATCTTGCTTTTTAAATCTTTGTCCGCCAGGATCCCACATTTTGTTTTGTAACTCATCATCAATTTCTGCTGTCGTATGCTTCTTTTCTCCCAGTCTCCATATCTTATGCTGTCTTGCTCCACTACTTGCACTCTAACAATCTGTCCTTGTTTTCATTTTTCTACTGCTTCTGCTGCTTCTCTTCCTTGTTGATGTCTTCCTCTGAGACACTTTCAACATGATTCTTCTGATTAATTCAATTTCTTTATCCAATAAATCTTCAAGCTGCTGATTTCTTGCTGCCTGCTGAGCTAAGACAGCATGCTCAGTTCTTACTCGTTCAATTTTTACCGTCACTTGCTCACTTCTTGCTTTTATACTTGCTTATGTTCTTACCTTCTCATTTGTTACTGCCACCCAATCATCCATGCCCTCTTGTCTTCTACAACGGAAAACTTCTTCCTTGCCTTCTCCTATCAGCAACTTACTGGACTGGTACTTTGTGTACTCCTTTTTGCTATCTTCATCTCTATGCATCTGCAAGTCCCAATTCTGAAATTGAGATTCTTTCTACACTGAATTATGATCATTCAGCATCCTTTCCAGCAACATAACGTCCTCATCCCATGGATTAGAAATTTCCACAGAATTCTCGTCTTTCTCTTTCATTTGACTACTCCACTGAGTCAAATGTCCTTCAACACCTTCGATAATACGTGCATTCACAAAACAATTGTTAAAACAAAAATCATAAGGCATCAGTGCCTTAATTCCCTCTACCAGCATTTCAGTATGTTGTTCTGAATTCTCCATCTCAATCAGCACATCAATATGTTGATTCTCTCTGCCCAAAGAATTCTCTAAAGAATTCTCAAGACTATCAACTAGTCTTACTTTCATACCATCTGTTTCCATGATGTCTTTTTCCTCTTGTTCATTGCACTGAACTCTTTCTTCTTCAATCTCCCTGTCATACTCTGGATTCTCCATCAAGTATTCCAAAAATGCAATTTCTTTGTGGCATTGTTGAAGCATACCATCATCACTTATAGTCCCTGCATTCACACACAAACTTTCAGTTTGAAAATCACAAAGTTCAACAGTCTCAACTGTTGCTTCACTTATCCGTGCT
>APFE030956722.1:0-12518 GCA_000404065.3 Pinus taeda | reverse complement strand
GGCCTGCAAAGAGAGATAGAGTGTAGCCATTGCCATTTTGGCCTTGGGGATTATGGGACTGGAATAGAAATTAGTGCTGAGGGATTGAGATGGGGAGGAGATAAATATACGAATTCTCGAAGAACCAAACTTAGAAGCAAAACAGTTTGCGTTAACATAATGCGGAAAACAGATTGTGTTAACATAAAGATGGATCAAAAAGAAGCTTCTGCAAGCGTTTTCCAAAACGGTTTGTTGGTATAGATCTTAAATTAGGATTTAATCTATGTAAATTAAGCGTTTTCCAAAACGGTTTGTTGGTATAGATCTTAAATTAGGATTTAATCTATGTAAATTCTGGTGTCAAGATGGTCTGTTGGTATACATTCTAAATAAGGATTTAATCTATGTAAATTCTGGTGTCAAGATGGTCTGTTGGTATACATTCTAAAATAGGATTTAATCTATGCAAATTCTGGTGAAGTTTAGGTAAATTACCAGTGCCTACAACGCTCTTCATGCATATGAAAAATTTCTCCCGCAGTCTTAGTACATTATTAACCCGACCCTTTCTCCCCGACCATTCCTTTATCCTTGAACAACCCTTTCTCCCCGACCATGGTGAACGCAAGTGCTACCATTCCTTTATCTTGAACATATTCCTGGCCTTTCCATTATAGTTCAAATTTTGTTAAAACCTTTTCCCTTCGGCGTCACATACATTTAATTATGTTTTAATTCATTTAAACATGTTTTGATTTATTTATTTACCAGATTTGACTCAGTTAATCTGCTTAGGATTTAGTCTTGTTAAATTTACACAGTGCAGTGAAAGAGGTTTGCATTATTCATTCACACGCCATATCACTAAATAATTATTTAAAAAAAAATAATCGTAAAAAATAATATTAAAAATTTGTTAATATGGATATCTCACATATAATATAATGCAGTAAAACTATTAATTATTTTAAAATAAATATTATTATTTTTCAAAAAAATTACACTAGTCAAATGTACAAAAGTTTTAGAAAATGTTTTGGTGTTTTTTAATTTATGTTTAGATATATTGACATTGCAAAAAAATATTTAATAAAAAATACAAAATTTATACATTTGAAATATAATAATTACAATGTGATGAATGATTAAAAAGTACTAAAAAAGAAAACAAATTCTCACTTGAATTAACAATGAGCTAGTTAGGATTTTAAGCCAAAACTTTGAAATCATGTAGAGATAAGCTGTGAAAACAATAAATAATGAGCTAGTTAGGATTTTAGGCCAAAACCTTAAAATCATGTAGAGATAAGCTGTGAAAACAATGAATAATAACATAACAAAATATAAGAGGCATGTAGAGACAAAGATTGTAAGGAAAATAGGTTGATTTTATTAAATGAGTTAATAGTCAAAATATTAATACCAAAGTTCAAAACTCAAATTAATGCAATGTACAAACTCAATGAAATCCAATGAGAGTGACAAGGCATTAATCCTCCATGCAAATTGTGAAATTGGGCAGTGTTTTGTCTCCATAAAATTCACTGTTAGCACTCATAACGTTATGCAGCTCACAAAAGAAAACAAAACAAAAGATAGATAAACAACCTAAAAATTACCCTCTTCGAGGGGGGAACCTCCTTTACCTTACATAAATGAAAAATTCGTGGATGATACAAATGATAAGACCTCCTTGATATATATAGGAGTCTAAGAGCTCACAATATAATCAAATCCTATACAACTATAACAATGTAAGGGCACAACAATAACAATATGGGGCATACATGGGAAAAACAATAACAATAGGCGTTTCACTAACAATAACAATAAGGGGGATACAGTAGTATTATAGGGACCTAACATGCCCTTCTTCAAAGAAGTTTTGTCCTTAATGCTTGTGTGGTTCTCGGCTTCTGTGTAAAATTTGCATCCTCCCATGTGGAAACTTTAGTGGGTAAGTTCTTCCACTTAATGACATATTCTAAAGTTAATTGATTTCGTAGCTACCAAGTTCTTGTTTCCATGACTGCTTCAACCTCAAATATGGTTTTCCTTCTTCGTCAAGTTCTCGCAACACTATTTAAATTAGGAGTTTGTCATTGATAACCTTCCTTAAGCACGGAACATAGAAAATTGGGTCTACTCGGGAAGATGCAGGTGACTCGAATTTGTATGCCATAGTACCAATCTTTTGCAACACCTTGTGAGGACCATAGTAATTGGGTGATAATTTATTATCCTTCTTAGCATGCTTGAGGGACAAAAGTGTGCATACTTGGTAAGTCTATCAACTACCACCATTATGACACTAGCTGAAGAAAAATACATTATTTTTCTTATGGAATCACACGAACACAATGGATGTAGAATTCTAGAGTTCAAAGGACATACTAAAAATCTTTGTCTAGAACGAAGAAACAAATTCAGGGAACGAACATGGAGGAATAACAGTCCTAAAAAAAGAAACATGGACTAGGACTTTGAAATTGGCGAAAGAAGACCCAAAAAACAATTTATATGGCTGAAAAGAAGAGAGAAGGATGCAACAAGTGTAGCGATTGTTTTTCTGTTTCAGTTTGGAAACCAGAGGGTCATTCCCAACTATTGTATTGGCATTTATCTATATATAATAAAGCTGGATTTTGGTTGTTTCATTTCTCATTGATCCTCACGTTGTGATTTTTAATGAGATTTTATGCAATTTGTGGGTTTATGGTTTCAATCAAATTTTTGATGTTTGGGTTTCCATGGCAAATTCACGTTAAGTGCTAGATAATTTGGTTTGAAGGGTTTGTTCCAAATTTCCTTTGTTTGGGACATTACATCAGTAGAGAGAGGCAGAGAGTGATCCAGTAGCCTAGACATAGAGGCTGACGCAGGGCCACCAAGGGCCATGCAAAGGCAGCGCAGAGGGTGAGAGTGAGTCTGCAATTTTGCTAAGAAGAGTCAGTTTCAGAAGCCGGGGGTCGAGGTGTGAGACCGGGAGGCTGAGAGCAGAGACTTCAGGCAGTAAATCGATCAACAAACTGGATGACACAGACACTGCATGAGGACTGCGCAGAGCAGTTTAGGGCCTACCAGACGCACTTCATTCAGTATTCGGATCAACCGATATTTTCTCAGTGATTGTGTGAGGTAATCTGACAAATCTTTTGCATAATGGCCGAACTTATTACAGAAAAGGCATCGGCCTTTCCTTCCACCCTTAGATCCGGACTTCCCATTGAAGTGATCTTTAGGTAGGCCATCAGATGCTTCCACTACGCCACTCGGATAATATTCTCTACTTCGACTTCACCCTTGATGAACTTGAAGAGGGATGGAGAACCCATTGAGCCTTTTGTCCTTTCCCAATTGTCTTCGGTGATTGCTCTTTCACTCTTGCTTGGGCTTTGTCTTCACCTCAGCTTTGATACCATGTTAATTTAAGGTATATTCTATGCTTAGAGAAATTTATTTCAATTTTCACAGTTAACTCAATATCTTTTCCAAATTAACAATCACATTAGCATAATAGTAAATTGCGGATAGAACATAAAGATAAATCACAGAAGACAAGCCAAGACAAGAGGACACAAGATGTGGCGCTAGCCAGGGAAAAACCCCAATGTGGAGACACCCTTGATCAATTCTTCTTATATGTTCTTCAATAGTTCAGCAGAGAGAGAGAGAGATAGTACAGCAGAAGTCAACACTTTGACTTATCGAAATAAGAGCATAGATCATCTCTAAGAAGATGATACATGAGGTAGCTGAACTCAGTTGAAGACATGTTGCTTCAACTGATTCTCCAAGGTGACTTCATCACCTATCATTGTGTTGCACCTCATCATCATGCTGCAACTCACTGTGCTGCAACATGCTTCACTCCACTATTGCACCTTATGTTGCACCTTCCTGTACTGCATCATCTTGTTGTACCTTATCATCTTGCTGCACTCACCAATGCTGCCTCATACTATACCTCACTGTGCTCATCATGCTGCATCTCATTGTAGAATTTAATATCATTGTACAACTCTTTGCAAGTGTTGCACACAACATGCTACACTTCACTTCATTATGATGCCCATCATTATGCAGCAGCATTCCACATCATGTTGCACCTTATCACAATGCCGTCACATCTCATTGTTGCACCATGATTGCTATTGTTGTTCCATGCGCCATGCTCCACCATGCACCATGTCCTTGCTGTCCCATTTACCATGTTGTCCCAAGTACCATTAGCTATAATGTTCTATTTTTCTTGAGGACGAAACTTCCCTTTCCTTTCTACAAATGTTTGAGTCCTTTAGCCTTTAACACTTTTGCCCACAACTTGTACTTTTTCTATCTTGCATAGAAATCACAAGTTGTTAAATGAGGTAACTTTCTTATCCCATCGACACTTGTTACCTTGCTTATCAGTTAGTGTATTTAAGAACAATGATGATTATCTTATTATCATCTCTCCTAGATCTCCCAATTGAGATCTTGTGAAGATATCCCTTCATTCTTTGATACCTTCAATTTTGTGTAGATCAGGTATAAGTGATATGACCTTCTTTTCTGCGTTATTAAGAGAATATGTCTTCTAGTATTTCTTATATCTCTTTTATGTCTCCTCTCTTGCTACATAGGGATGAGAGGACCTTAAGAGTTCCCTCCCATGAATTCAAAGGAGACCTTTTTCCTTGATATGTTCACTGACTTCCCTTATCTATGAGGATAATGACAATCCTCCTTATTCCATGCAAGGACCTTTGATGACCCATCCAACCTATAGATCTCCTTGCAATCATGAAGTCATTTTACCAAATTGATTAATGAAAAATGCTTACTTGACATGTGAAGATAAAATCTTCACCTTGATCATGTTGAAAGTAGTTGAAGCAGATGCATTGATGCTTCCTCCATATGAGATACGTGTTGTAACAATAGGAAGCTTGCCTTCAAGTTACTATGACTTATACATATGATCCTTATGATTTGAGATGGCACTGTATTGCTATCACACAAGTAAACCTTGTAGTATGTAGCATCGTGTATAATCATAGAGCATCAAGGTTACTTGCTACGATCACCTTATAGTACCTAGACCTATTTCTGAGCACTATGTTGTAGATGATCCGCCTCAATATGCCATCGAGTATGCATCATGAATCTGAGTTGTCAAGACTGCATTTTTTATAGAAAAGGATTCAATCTAAGGTAGTGGCTATCACTGGTACGATGAGATCATGTTATTATTGAGATCATTGTATGACATAGATCAAAATTGTGGGAGGCACTGAAACTGTTGTCATGTACCTGAGTTCTGAATGCTTCATCTTTTGATTGAGATTACTTGATCCTGGCACCAAGACTGTGGGTAGTATGAGACTATGAAATTATTTGAGAACTTCAGATAAGGATCAACTCAGTGTCACTGTAGTACTTATCCTGAATTTTCTTGCTATTGTAGACTATCTCCTTGATCATATAGACAAAAACCCTTGTCGTTGTAGACTAGTTCTTCAATCTTTGATGTAGGTTTTGAAACACAAAGCCCTTCAACTTGCTTTGATGCCCTTCTTGAAGCTTGATCCTTGAATGTCTCTTTTATGCCCTTCCCTTGAATTCAACACCTTAGCTCTGATACCATGTTGAAGAATCTAGGGCAAATGAAGTTAATGAGATTCTTCTCGTCATGATAACTATTTGTGAGGTATCTTTAACTATTCTTATTAGCACAATCTTATCTTGTTTTTATTAGAGTGTGTATTGAACTTAATCCATCAAATAGTTACCAAAACAAAAGAGACAAGAACACAAGATGTTGGCTTTCTTTTAAGGCCAAAACCTCTCACTCTTTGGGATGAAAACCCGCACAAAATTCTTCTTATAGAGATTCTAATTGACAAATACCAAGACCATGACCCTTGACCTATTAGGCCACTCCAAGACCAAGACACCAATCCTCTTCTTTTTCATTGTTGAGATCATCATCACTGCTACTGAACTCATCATTGTTGTATCACCGAGGCCTTCACTACTGCACCACCAAGATTTTTATTACTGTTTCACCCTTGCTTCACCTTCATTGAGATCTTCATCACTGCTACACCATTGTTGCATCTTCACTGAGATTTTCATCACAACAATGCGATTTCCACACACACACACACACATATATATGAGAGTTTTATTGAGGTCTTCATCATGATCTTGACCTTGTAGCTTACGTCTTCATCAAGTTGATGACTAAGATCATGGTTACAACTATCCTAAGGTCATGATTATGTATAGGATGTATGCCACACTAAGATCCTCATCATCACAACTATACCGAGACTGTGACTATGTCTAGAGTGTATGCCGAGAGGGTATCATTGTGAGATCACCTAGATCCTTCACATCACACATAAGCCGAGACTGTGACTGCATTTGGTATGCCGAGAAAGGGATCTTCAAGACTGAAAGGAGGTCGAGACTTCATCTTTGTACCCATCCGAAAACCACGGAGATGCTTGTCCAAAATCCATCTTTCTGTGGTGACCCTAGCCGCATATATATAATGGTTGCTCATCATAAATAAGCCGACTTGTCATGCTGACCAAGTGTATCTCCATGTGTGAGCCGACTTGACTACTTTAGCTATTTTTAGGCCGAATTCTTCAAGAGGGATTGTTCTCGTCTTTGGAGGGCTTCTAGGCATTTCTATAGACTTGTATACATTTAAACATAGGCTCAAGAAGAGCTTCTTCATACATGACATTGACTCTTTGATTTAATAATAAATCCTAAGAATCTCAATGGGAGCCACTAACAAATAAACCTCTTGTTCATGAAACCCATCTAGCAAGGCATACAATTTTTTTTTTCTTCATCATTTACAAAGATCATGTCATTATGAAGACCGAACCTAGTTACACTTTCTTCAACAATATAAAACCCCAAGAACTTGCCTTCATTTTGAGGATGGTACCTAGTGTAGCAAGGGCATCGACTAAGGCCCATATATATATATATGGCCTCAGTTGATATGCAACCAATTCAAGGACTTGATCTCAAAATCTCCTACTTGTTATTTCTAGTTACTCAACTACTCAAGCTAACCCATGTTTTTCCACCTTGACTTTTGTTTCCTGAAAGTGGTGAATATTAAACGTGTTTAAATAGTCATTTTCAATAAACAATGTATATCTCTATTAAAATAATCCCAATTATAGTCATGATTAGAGATGTACTACAATTATTTTATGAAAATTCTTTACCATGAAAGCTCCAAGCAATGGGAGTTGAACAAACCTATTAGAGCTCCCAATGAATGCTCTTAGTAGAATTTGTGTGACTATACTTTAATAGAAGATTGTCCTTGATGAAATTTTCTATAGTACATGTATATCAAATTGTTTTAGTAATTTTTAGATTATAGAGATGTTAAAACATGTTTTCTTCATACGTTGTAAATTTTCAACTTAAGATTATTGATCCTTTGTGGCCTTTGGAAGTTATGTTGTCTACTATTTTTTTTTGTTATTTTTAACTTTTCTGCATGGACTTTATTTTGCAGGAATTTGAAATTCTTCCAAAGTTGGCAAGGATTCAACCCTTTGTCGAAAAGTCAAAGCTACAAAATGTGAAATCTGTTGAGGATGCACTAAATCTTGTTACAAAGTTGCTCGAGGTCAAAACTATAAGTTAGATCATATTTGGATGAATAATGACCATAACTTAATTCATAGTGTGAATAACTAATCCTAGCTCCTTTTTTGTGGTTGAGATTCATATGAAGACTTTAGATACTTCATCGAGGGTAAATATATTCAATACAACACCCCGCAATTCTTAGTTATTTGAGATGTTGAACATTATGGATTTAAGTGAAAAAAATGCATTTTTTCCATGCAAAAAACATCATATTTGATATTTCATTGGAGTAATCATAATATACAATTTCATGCCTTTACAATACTTTCAAAGCCATAGATCTTTGCTTCCTTGTATAAAAATACCAAAGAGGGTTGTAGACAATAATTAGTATATGTGTATATATATATATTTTAAAAATACACCTATATTTACAAACAACAAAGGAAAAAGTGGAAAGATATGTGTGATGGACCTCATAACCCTTTTTGCAATGTGACTAAGGTAGACAAAAAGTCAAAATAAGTTGTTGGATCAACAAATTGGGCATCTTTAATAAATAGAGCACCCTTAACTAGATGTTAATAATGGATCTTATCCTATCACAACAAGCGTAATGTAGCTAACGAGTTATTCTTGTTCTCAAAAGCAAACTTTCACCTTAGTTTCCAAAGGATGAATAAAGATGACATCTAGAGGCAATGCCAATTCTTGAAAAATAACATGAACAAGTGACCATCTCTAAACACTTCAACATGTCAATGCAACATATCTTGAAAAATATTTGAATAGTGATTTTTGCATGACTCCAACATTGCTTGGCCAACATACATTCCTAGAAGATATGATTCATCTTCTTGGACCAATGACAAACCTAACATAACCCATTAGAGAGCCCACTCTTAGCCAATTGGGCTTTGAATGGGATTCCTTAATAAATCACCAACCAAACAAAAACTCGGCTTGTAAGAGAGTCGAACATCTTACACACTATAAAGGAAAGAAACCCATCTCCCCTTCACATTAGTGGAGTTCCATTTCACATGGAGAACCAAATATAATGGATGACATTGATGAAGGATTAAATACAGACATTGCAATCATATTGAAGAAGTGGGAAACGAAAGAACCATGCTTATTCTCTCCAAAAAAAACCTAGGCATCCCAATATTCAGCTTGAACAACCTAGACTTGGATTTAGACTCTTCAATGCCATACTAAAAATATGGTTCATAACAAGCAACCCATACTCTTAAATAAGAGAGCACTAATCATTCCAACCATAAGAGGAAGGGCCTTGTTGCACCGAGAGGCGCATTCTAAAACCCATTATGACCCCGATGTGTAAGTATGTCACGTCTTCAAAAAATAATAAAAATACTTTTTATTAATGTCAACCAAAATATTAGCTTGAATCTTAAATTATATATAACTTGAATATTTAGATTATACATAACTTTTTAATCTTATTAATGGATTAAGATTAGTTATTAAAATACAACTATGTATTATTATATATAATTTGAATGGATAGTAAATTATCTCATGTGTTTAATAGTTCCTTTTATCATATACGTGAATTTGAATGGATGATAAATTCACATTTAACAAAAAAAATTACCACATTAAAATTCCAAATTAGGTAAAATATTAAACATCTTTACTCATATTTACTGAAGCCAATATGATCTCTTAAATCAAAGGAAAAAGGTTAATTCAACACATAAATTTTGCTCCAAAATCTTTTAATATTTTTTTAATTAAATATTTGTAAAATGAATCTTTAAAGGGAAAAACCATATCCTATGGATATATTAAAGTCTTTTAAGACACAAATATTTCCACATCAAAGTTATAATATTTGAAAATATTAATTTGATGTAGGTTTATTATAAATTTTGTTATCATGCCATAAAAAACATTATTAAATCTAATATTAATATTATTAATTTAATACTCTTTGGATTAATACAATATTTATTTTAATATGTATTAAATTTGTATATATATATATATATATATGGAGGGAAGAAAAAATACATAAAGTGATAGAGGTGGAGAGATAGAGAGAGTGACAAGGGAGAGATGGAGATCAAATGAAGGAGAGGGGATACGAGGAATGAAGAGAGAGCGAGTGAGAAAGAGAGGGAGACACAAAGATGGAGGGGGGAGAGAGGTAAGGACAAAGAGATGGAGTGAAGAAGAAAGACATAGAGGGGAGGGGGGGGGGGGAGTGACGAGGGAGAGATGGAGAGAGAGTGTGTATGTTTTGGGGTGAGATAGAGAGACAAAGAATGAGAGATTGAAGGAAGGGGGAAGAGAAAGAGAGAGGGAGGGAGATAGTGACAAAGTTGGAGGGTGAAGAGAGATAACAAGAAACATATGCACTTATTGAAGCACAAATACTTTATTAAGCATCTCAATGTTATTTTTCTCATCATCAATTTTAATTTATTGGAAGTATTTAAAAATTGGGTCATTGTGATAAGGTTAGAATGTTGAATGCCTCTTAACTAAAAGTGCATTATGTTATTCTTTGATATGACACTTTTATGGTATTCTTTGATATACATGGACTAAGTTATTAATATATTTCATTTTTGGACTATTGAATATAATCTATTAGATAATACTTAATTTGGTCCTTTACTTAAACTAGGTTACACTAATAAATTAGTTATTCGGTTTTAAGAATTAAATATAAAAAGTATATAAGAATAATAATCATTTTGAGTAACGCTATTGTGAAAAATTTAAAAAGTAAAAACAGTAATAATCATTTTGAGTAATCCCTTTATTTAACATTCTGCTAACCCTATTGTGTAAAAAATCGCGCTCACCCAATCAATCCATCCAACCCTATTGTATAAAAAACCACGCTCACTCAATCAATCCATCCATTTGAAATGAACAAGGAAACATGGACACAAATTGAAGCTTATAAGCCTTTATTTATTTGAAGTTCCACGTCACGGAATTTTAGATAATGAGACAATAGAACGGAAGACATTAGGTATACGGCGCTGAGCATATGAGGTATTTACATTGGGAAAGACATATGACATCAAAGAAAACTTTAATAACCTAGGAATTAAGGTGGTGCATGGTGTCAAAGGAGAAAAGCGAAGAATGATGGCAACAAGTAATTACTCTCTGATTTTAGGATCATGGTTTGGAGAGATATTGGCGTGCAAAACGTCGAAAAATTTAAAAAGTAAAAACAGTAATAATCATTTTGAGTAATCCCTTTATTTAACATTCTGCTAACCCTATTGTGTAAAAAACCACGCTCACCCAATCAATCCATCCAACCCTATTGTATAAAAAACCACGCTCACTCAATCAATCCATCCATTTGAAATGAACAAGGAAACATGGACACAAATTGAAGCTTATAAGCCTTTATTTATTTGAAGTTCCACGTCACGGAATTTTAGATAATGAGACAATGGAACGGAAGACATTAGGTATACGGCGCTGAGCATATGAGGTATTTACATTGGGAAAGACATATGACATCAAAGAAAACTTTAATAACCTAGGAATTAAGGTGGTGCATGGTGTCAAAGGAGAAAAGCGAAGAATGATGGCAACAAGTAATTACTCTCTGATTTTAGGATCATGGTTTGGAGAGATATTGGCGTGCAAAACGTCCATCGCCACCACGAGGATAGAATCCTCCAGGTGATGATTCGTTACCCGATGCGTAGACTATCCTCAAAATCTGAGCAGGAGTGCGTGCATATGCAACAAAGTATTTATCGCCTGCAAGAATGTATCCTGGAATCAATCCCTGGTCAGCAATTCCTGTGTCTCCCAGAGTATTTCTCAGATTGGAGAGCCGTGATGTGAAATCTGAGACTTTGTATGGATATGGCACCACCCGGTCTTCCTTTTGTTTAAACAATAAAGCACGGATAACCGCGTCCTGTCCGGATTCCACTCCAAGAAGCCCTGCCACCAACTGTATATTCCAAGAATATACAACAAAACAAATACAAAACTAGGATTTTAGATAACAATTATTTGACTTCGCTTATGTTGGGCCGATTCCTGAATTAGGCATAATTGACCTGGATTCTAGAATATGGCTTAAATCTGTCAAATTCCAAAATATCTCGAAAAACCACACACAAAATACCCATCTCTAATATGTATAAAAATAAAAATAAAAAAATCTAACAGTTTATAACTCTTCATTCACTGGTAATGAAAAACAAAACGTAGCAGTAATTTACCCGCTTGGCAGTGGGGTCTTGAAGCTGAGCATTGGCGCCGACATAGCCAGTAAGTCCGACATAGGGAATCAAATAACTTGCAAGTAGATAATTGAGACTATTAGCGTACGGATTAAATGGAGGCGACAAAGTGGTATTCAAAGCAACGTCGACGGTTTTGGCAAAATTTGAAGCGCTCAGATCCAGTTGGGGTCTAGGAAAGCCGGGCACAGTTTGCTTCAAAGCCCTGCGTTGGATTTCATTGAAGAATTAGTACAAATATTATGTTGTTATAGATATTAATTTAATGTAGAAGTTACAGTGGTAGTGGTTGGAATCCATATAGGGTAATACCGATTCCTCTGCATTAAAATAAAATAAAAATACCAATTCTGAGAGCAATTTATAATAGCAGAGACACTGATGAGATTACCTGAGGTGACCAACTTCCTGGTCGGCGAATTCCTTGATGACCTCCAAGAGGAATGGATCGAGGTTAGCCTTCTGTCCGCCTATGGGAGGTGGTCCACCGCTTACGAGCTCTGGTGCAACCTTATCCAGTCCATAACCGAAGACTGACCACAGGAAAAACTCGGCTTCCAAGTACTCTAAATTTATAGGAAATTCAAGCCAGTCTACATCCCCTCCTTTAACTGGCACAGGGGTGTAGTCCGGTTCAGTACTTAAATTAATTGTACTTTG
>APFE030956721.1:0-11525 GCA_000404065.3 Pinus taeda | reverse complement strand
AACACTTCTAGACTATATTAAATCTATTTATACCATACAAATACATATTTTAAACCATAAGTCACAATCTCACCGGAACTAACCCCAGGAAAAACAAAAAAACAAAAAATAATTAAACAAACCTGCACAATTAGTTGCAGTTAATAGTCGTTTTCTTTCATTTACTCCGCACTCTTTCCATCGCGCTGTCTTTTCCTCACGGATCTGACTTGTGCGGCCCACTAACTGTACGACGTGACATCATCAATGACGTGCACCTGAAGACAGTGACGAAGCCATACCGACTCTCATAAATTGAAATATTGTACATTAAATCTCGTTCAAATATTTTAGAACAAACTTTTCCATTTGGAGGTAAAACAATGAAAATGACAAGACGGCATTGAACATGTTATCTATCTACTCCGTAAGATGCTGACGACACGAACTCGGTCATCCCAAATGTAGCACAAATTATTGTTACACATTTATCAATGCACACTTTCCACTCAAATATCTTTATTTGGCAACAAAATTAGTAAATATAAATTTAATGTTTAAATTTGAAAGCATTCAAATCTTACAATCCATACAATATTTATTATTTTGTCAGGCTAGACTCTTCTTGTAACTCAAATGGGTTTCCAACTCTTCATGTGTAAGATGAGGTTTGAGTGCAAACGCTCCCATGGCTACCTTGTGTGTTAGGGTATATGGTCTAACTAAATACTTGTAATCGGTCTTGCATTCCCATGCTTACCTTGTGTGTTAGCAAGGGTATATGGTCTAATTAATGGTCTCACAAGAGGGGATAGGGATAATGATAATTAACTTTAAAATAGCAATGGTAATGTTGCCAGAATTTAAACCAAATTTACTTAAAAATATATTTTTTTATTTAAAAATAAACTTTAAAATAAAACACAAGTTATGAATGATAACATCATTTATTTGACATAGTTTTTTGAAAAATTTATATCTATATATAATTATATAAAATTTTGCATTTCACTATTATTTGTAGATAATTATTTTGAAAAAATTATATTCATATATAACTATATTTAATTAGTCAACAATCTCCTTTGAGTTAGAAAGTTCTAAGAAGTCATAAAGATTTTTTCATAATGTTATTAATAGTTTGATTTAGTAATTGTGGCATAGTGATATAGGCCAAGTAGAATAATGTAACACCCATGAGCATTAGATAATGGCATTACATTTAGTGATATTATTTTCATTTTTTACTTTTATCATAATTTACCAAACAATTTGAGAATTTAAATTAAAAACACTTAAAAGAAGAATATAGCAAAATAACATATTGATATTTATTTTTCGTTAGTATTATGTTAAATTTTGCTTAGTTAAGGAAAGCTCGGAAAGACTTGAAAAAAGTATCTTGGCTTCCATGTAGTTAAAGAAAAACAGTTACCCATTCTTCAGGGGAATGAAAAAAGAAAAAAGAAAAATTGTCTCTTAGAGGGGGGAGAGATTATGACAGTTTGTTGTCTCAGAGTGCAAACACTGAGAAGGGGCTTCTAGACTGGTAGGAAATCCTGAGAAAAGGTCATTATGGACTAGATAGGAGTCTCGAAGTCCTGTAATGGTTTCATATAGACGGGATAGGAGTCTCGAGGTCTTGTAATGGTTTCATCCTTAACTATTCTGGAAGTCAAGAGGCTTGTGGGGAGGCCTGGACGTGATTGCCAGACTCACAGGTGGTTAGCAAGTTACTTTCCTGATCAGATTCCTTAGCAGACTGGATTAAATGGATAAGTATTAATTTTCTTGAATAAACTGGTTTTTTGTTTGTGGATAACTGAAATAGGAGGGTAAACTAAAGAATACATAAGATGGTTAGTATGTTGATCTAGTACTAGAATAAATGGAAAATGTGTGATGAATGAAATGAAAGATAGAGATCTATATTCCATAAGTAATCAATGGGATTTCTGTGAATAAAAGAGGGTTTATTCTGAATTGGGTTTTCTATGAATAAAAGAGGGTTTATTTTGAATTGGGTTTTCTGTCAATTAAAGAGGCTTTTATTTTGAATTTATGGAATACAATGGGGAGTAATGCGTTGTAAAAGGAATTATATCTATATATTGTAATAACTATAGCCACGGCGTGAAATGTACAAACTTTTTCTGAGCACATTAGACATAAATCAAAACCAAGAACTCACATAACTATGATTGATAATTATAACTAGTAGAGTAATTTATGTGAAAGAATTGTAAATGGTTTCTTATGTTTAGTAAATCCTCCTGTAAATGAAAAACATACATGCCAAAGGAAAGGTTTCCTCTACAAAATCAACTTTTACAAATCATTTATGAGTTTGGTTAGTTCTAAGTAACTAGGGATGGTTAATCCCTAGAACAGTCTGCACTATAATTAAAAGGAGCATCACCAGCATTGCATGGGCAAGGAGGAAACTTCACCAAAGTGAGGCTACCTCCTTGTCGGGTGAGCAAAATCCCGTTTAAGAAAATAAAGAACCCTTAAGTTACTTCTCATAAATAAAAACGCTATCAAAACTCAGAAATAATTTTAACAAGAACGAAAACCACAATTATATATGTGAACAGTGCCACAAGTATGAAACAATTACACGGCAAGAACTATATATGTAAATATGAATCCTGTGGTCGAACCACAGTGATAGCAACAACAAATGCTCATGATATTAAGAACCGAGAAAATGAAAAAAACTACTTAGTAAGACATCGCAGTTATAACATAATTAAAGTCTAAGAAACTCAGTTCAAAAAAGGGTATGTTAAGCTCTCAATAGAAATTACCCTAAATAATTACAATCAAACCCTAACTTCGAATCTGAATATGGCTGCAAGTGCTGGTAAAAAATATTTCCCTCTAAACAGAAGAAAATAAACAACTTCTTCATTAAAGTCATAAAGGAGGAACAACTATTAGTGTAACCTAGAATGATACCGGGATTGAAGCTAGATCGTGCGACAGAATGGTGACCTTCAAACAAGAAAAAGAAAGCAAAGGTGTTAACCTGATAAGGAAGAAAATATCTCAAAGGAGCAGAGTAATAACCCTTACAGCTAACAGAACAAACCACTTACGGTTGGGAGAAAGTTCAGCGTTGGATATGGCTAAACATTGAAGTGAATCCACCTTTGAGAGTGGCAACCTGAATCCACCAGCTAGTAGGAATGACTCTTACAACAAATAAAAACTAATAACTAGCTTAATAACCTAAATACGCTGTGTTATATTAAGAGAGGCTTACCTAAATACCTCTGTTCAGGGTTTTCTCCATGATTCTAAGGAAAAAACATGAAATTCTTTGAGGAAATTGCAGAGCTCTCCTAGAGAGGGTGTAGGAGAAAATGCCAGACCAACTGCTCGCACTGGGGGATGTCGTTACCCTAACTTCCATTTATGGAAGGAAGGACATAGGATCAATAACCTCAAGATCATAACCTCTACAGACGGTAGCACACCCTGTCCCCAGGATAGATGTGGGTCAACCATCAAGAAGGTTCATAATATACATCATCAACCATGCTAATGTTTAAAGAACTTGGATTGTATCCCAAATTATATTTACATATAACCCAACCGGTTACCGGATAACAATGGTCGCCAGGTGAAATAGATTAAGTGGAATATTAGATATTAATCGTATCGACTATAGTTGCCAAACTTGTTAATAATGATAAATGACATTACATCAGTTCCATATGTCATTGAATTTTGTGTTAAGCCTAAAGTCTTGGATTTTATCGGATATAAATTTCATAAGACTATGGTATCAAACCTTTACCATAAGACTATGGCATCAAATGTTTTATAATTGTGAATGGTATGTACTAGCCAAGTAATTGATAACAAATAATTGATTACAAATCATTTTTATTTTTTTATTATCTTATGGCAAGTTTGTATTGTATTGACATGTTACAAGTGGCATCAAATCCTGGTTAAAGCATTGTGGTCATGTTGGGCAACTGATTGACAATTCATGTGTTGTGATCACATAGTAGAGCAAGGAATAATAATCTAGCAAGTGAACCATGATGCGTAGGAGAGAAAAAAGTACAAGACCCATTCAACATCAGTGGAACCCAACCATGTATTTGGTGCAGGTACTAACCCAGAAGTATAGGTGTAGTTAGAAGGGAACCATCAAAATCCCACTTCCATATTTATGGAAATAGTCCAACAGCTGAGAACTGAAACGACCGGATTAAGAGCGACCAATGAGCGACGAGATCAGGAGAGAATACTAAAGAGTTTATTAGATCATCAGAATCATGGAACTGTTATACCCAGTTCTAGTAATGAAGAGCAGAATGAGGAGCACAAGCAGGGAGACGAAAATGCATTAGAAGGTAGTCACACTCAAAATTCAAAACAGGATAAGGGTGGAAATGAAGAAGGATCTGCCAATGTGTCAGACCATTAGAAAAATAAAGAAACAAAAAACTGAGTTAAAAGGAGAGTTTCGAAAGATAAAACCTTGTACTTTTTATGGAGAAATGGAGGAAGTTGCTGAAGCCTGGCTAATTAACATTAATATTTTCAGATCTATGGGTACGATGACAATATCAAAGTAGGATTGGCGATTTACCAATTGCAAGATAAGGCCACGCAGTGATGGGAAGAGGTTAAGGCCAAACACGCAAGTTGATAAGAAAAAGGTGAATTGGGGAGATTCTCATAAATATTTTAAGGAAAAGTATTTAACAGAGCAATTTTATGATGATAAGGCAAAGGAGTTTCACGATCTACAATTGCGGAAACTTTCTATGGATGAGTTTGTTGTCAAATTTATGTCCCTGTTGTGATATGTACCTTACATTTGGGAGGAAAAGGCCAAGGTGAAGTGATTCATGAGTAGCCTACCTATTTTTATGAATGAGTGCTTGGAATTCAATAATCCCAAAACCATGGAGTAGGCTATCAAGAAGGCACGAATCTGTTACCAACAGATGAAGCAGAAGGGGGAAAGTGGTAAGTCTTGGCTTAACAAAAAGACGTCTAAGAACCTTTAGAACCTGAAAGGCACAGAAGGAGGAAATACCAGAAATGTATACAAGAATCCATTAAACAAATCTTTTGGAAGAGGGTAGCAAAAATTTAAACCCCATAGAATCAAAACAAATGGAGGTCTCTAGTAAGCCAAAACCTAGTCAATTTCAAAAACCCCCATTACAGTGATGGGGTTGTGGAGAGCCACATTACTACAAAAATTTCCCTCATCGTACTAGAACGAAATGAGCTACTACCATTCAGGAGGCTTCAATGGTTGGGGAGGTGGCATGAAACATAACCGGGATTAACACTGCCTTGGATGGTCATCAAGTGGAATACCAGTCTAGCATGATCGAGCTGGAAGGTAAAATGTCTAATCATGTTGTATCAATTTTAATATACCAAGGAGATAGTTCAAGCTATGTCAGTCCTAGAATTGTTGAGAAATGTCATTTACAAACCAGTAAGTTTAAAAATTCATGGCTGGTGCAATTAGCCATTGGGGCAAAAAGAAGAGTAATGACCAAAGTAGATAAGTGCCCCATTGAAATGGCAGGTCATCCCATTGATGTAGGATTGAATGTGTTACCTTTGGGGTCGTATGACGTCTTGATAGGGATGGATTAGTTGGAGGACCATTGTTCCTTAGTAAATTGCAAAGATAAAACCATCAGCTACCTTAACAAGGAGGGTGTTAGACAAGAATTGCAAGGAGTAGAAAGTCCCATGGTCCAGCGACCCATTATTGCCTCTCAGTTAGGCAAGTCTATATGTAAAAGATGTCTGATATATGTGGTCTAGGTGGTATTCACTAACTCTAAAGATAAATCAGTCCCCTTAGGAAACCTACTAGTGATTCAAGATTTCGTGGATGTGTTTCTGGAAGAGATACAATGATTACCTCCTAAACGGGATATTGATTTCATAGTAGAATTAGTCCCTTGAGTTACACTAGTTGCTTTGACTCCTTACCGAATGAGTATACCTAAGTTAACAGAGCTTAAAATGCAATTCTAGGAATTGCTTGATAAAGGTTATATTCACCCAAGTGTGTCCCCTTGGGGAGCACTTGTTTTGTTCATCAGGAAAAACGACGACACCCTGAGATTATGTATTGATATCAGACAACTTAATTAGCTAACTGTTAAAAACAAATATCCTTTGCCAGGGATGGATGACTTGTTCGATCAAGTGAAGGGATCCACCACATTCTTTAAGATAGACTTGTGATATAGATGTCATCATATAAGGGTGAAGGAAGAAGACATTCCCAAACAAATTTTAGAACATGCTATGGTCATTATGAGATTGTAGTTTTTTCTTTTGAGATTACCAATGCTCTAGCCACTTTCATGAGTCTTATGAACAGTATATTCCACCCATATCTTGATAAGTTTGTCCTAATTTTTATTGATGATATTCTCATATATTCCAGAAATTTAGAGGAACACAAGAAACATTTACAAATTGTGTTACAAACATTAAGAGATCATGAGTTATACGCCAAATTCAGCAAATGTGATTTCTAGAAAGATCGGATACAATACTTAGGCCATGTGATTTCTGTGGAAGGGATATCTGTAGATCTCAAGAAAAATAAAACTATTATGGAATTATCAGTTCCTGCTAACATTGCAAACATCCGATCCTTTATGGGATTTGCATGGTATTATTGTCGTTTTATTGAGGGCTTTTCTTAGATAGGTTATCCTATAACAAGCCTATAGAAGAAGGGAAAAACCTTCAAATGGACTGTTGAATGCCAACATAGTTTTGAGTCATTAAACCATTTATTAACAATTGCCCTAGTATTAAATATCGTAGATCTAGAAAAGGAGTTCGTGGTATGTACTCATGTTTGTCAAGGAGTGGGTGGTGTGCTAATGAAAGAGGGTAAAGTGATTTCCTATGAATCAAGGAAATTGAAAGAACATGACCAAATATATTCTTCTTGCGATTTGGAATTAAGCGCGGTGGTGCATGCTTTAAAAGTATGGAGGAATTATCTGTTGGGCAATAAATCTATGTTGATGACAGACCATAGTAGCCTAACCAGTTTCTTTAAACAACCTCATCTTAATGCACGACAAGCAAGATGGACAACCTTTTTAGGTGAATTTGATTTCAATATTAAACATCTCAAAGGAAAATAAAATCAGGTGGCAGATGCACTTAGTAGGAAATCACATCACCTCTATGAAATTTCATATAGTTAGGTAGAATTTAATTTCTCAAATCAAATTAGGGAAGCTGCTAATAAAGACCAAGAGTACAAGCTTTTATGGAAGCAAGCCAATCATATAAACAATTCATAACAACAAGTTAATTACATAATAAATGAAGACAATTTGTTAACCTTCAGAGTAAAATCTATGTTCCCAATCAGCAATTTGTTAAATTATTTATTTTGGATGAATTTCATAACAGACCCTATGTTGCTCACCCAGGGTATAAAAAATTGTTCTATGTTATTACGAAAAACTATTTTTTGCCCGGAATGAGAATGGATATCATAGAATATTTAGCCAAATGCTTGGAGTTTCAGCAAGTTAAAGTTGAACATCGAAATCCAACGAGACTGCTTAATCCTTTACCCATCTCAGAATGGAAGTGGGAAGTAATTACATTGGATTCCATCACAGGACTACCTAAAACCTGAAGTCAAAATGATTCAATCATGGTAGTGGTTGATAAATTGACTAAAGTAGCCCACTTTATTCCTGTTCAATCCACCTATAAAACTGGATAGATTGCAGACATATTTATGCGAGAAATTTTTAGGCTTCATTGGATGCCTAAGGTTATGACTTATGGCCAAGACGTAAAATTCACATCTTCTTTCTGGAAAACTCTTTTCCCAGGTTTGGGCACTCAAGTTTAGTTTAGCACTGCTTAACACCCCCAAACATATGGGAAAACGGATCGAGTAAATAAGGTATTAGAAGATATGCTACAGATGTATGTAATGGAACAACCCAACAAATGGGAGGAATACCTCCACTTGCTGGAATTTTCGTATAATAATAGTTATCGAGAATCTCTTAAACTAAGTCCTTTTGAGGTTCTTTATGAAAGAAAATGTAAAACACCCATTAATTGGAATAACCTAGAGGACAAGTTAATGTTGGGACCCGATATGTTATCGAAAATAAAAAGTATTGTGAAGAAAATTTGGCAGAATATAAAGGCTGTGCAAGATAGACAAAAGGCATATGCAGCTAAGAAAAGAACGTATAGGGAATTTCAAGTGGGAGATCATGTTTACATTCGAATTCGACCTCGAAATAGCACCTTGCAATGGAAGGGATGTGCAAAATTAGCTCCTAGATACTGCAGACCCTTCCAAGTATTGGAAAGGATTGGACCTATTGCATATCCGCTAGCATTGCCCTGCCACATACGAGTCCATAATGTATTCCATGTATCCTTGTTAAAAAAGTACATATATGACCCTAAATGCATCATTAACTAGTAAGAAGTGTAGGTACAAATTTTGTTAAGTAATTAGCTATGATGATTGAAGATGTTTACAAAATATTAATTATTAATGACATTTTATCCCATGAAATGGCTGGAACTGGACGAAGAATTTCTGGTAGATTCCCTCCGTATTCTTGAACGGAGAGAAACAACGCTACAAAAGCAAGTTATCACCCAAGTTAAACTGAAGTGGAGGCACCTTATCCCAAAGGAGGCTACTTGAGAGGACGAAAGATGGATGTTAGAATCATATCCATAATTGTTCTAGAGAACATGAATAAACATTGAGGACGGTTTTTCGCTCAGGGGGGAAGATGTAACACCCCTGAGCATGGGAAAGTGGAATTACTTTTACTGACATTACTTTCATTTTTTACTTTTATCATAGTCTACAAAATAATTTGGGAATTTAAATTAAAAACACTTGAAATAGGAATATGGGAAAAGAACATAATGATATTTGTTTTTTGTTAGTATTCTAATAAATTCTACTTAGTTAAGGAAATATTGAAAAGACTTGAAAAGAGGATCTTGGCTTCTAGGTAGTTAAATAAAAACAGTTACTCATTCTTGAGGGGAATGAAAACAAAAAGCAAAAATTGTCTCTCAGGGGGGGAGAGAGATTATGACAGGACGTTGTCTGAGAGTGAAAAAACTGAGAAGGGGCTTCTAGATCTGGTAGTAGCCAGTGGAAACCCTGAGAAAAGGTCATTCTGAACTAGACAAGAGTCTTGAGGTCCTATAATTGTTTCATCCTTAACTATTCTGGAAGCTAGGAGGCTCAGGGGGAGGCCTGGACGTGATTTCCAGACTCACAGGTTGGGTGGTTAGAAAGTTACTTTCTTGATCAGATCCCTTAACAAACTGGATTAAACAGATAAGTATTATTTTTCTTGAATAAACTGGTTTTATGTTTGTGGATAACTGAAACAGGAGGGTAAAACTAAAGAATACATAAGATGGTCAGTATGTTTATCTGGTACAATAACAAATGGAAAATGTATGATGAATGAAATGAAAGATAGAGATGTATATTCCATAAGTAATCAATGGGATTTCTATGAATAAAAGAGGGTTTATTCTGAATTGTGTTTTTGTGAATAAAAGAGGGTTTATTTTGAATTGGGTTTTTTTGTGAATTAAAGAGGGTTTTATTTTGAATTTATGGAATACAGTGAGGAATAATGTGTTCAAAAGGAATTATATCTATATATTGTAATAAGTAGAGTCACCAAGTGAAATGTACAGACTTTTTCTGAGCACATTAGACATAAATCAGGAAACTAAGAACTCACAAAACTGTGAATGATAATTATAACCAGTAGAGTAATTTCTGTGAAAGAATTGTAAACGGTTTCTTCGGTTTAGTAAATCCTCTTGTAAATGGAAAACATACATTCCAAAGAAAAGTCTTCCTCTATGAAATTAACTTTTACAAATCAACTATGAGTCCAGTCAGTTCTAAGTAACTAGGGATGGGTAACTAGGGATGGTTAATCCCCAGAACAGTCTGCACTATAATTAAAAGGAGCATCACTAGCACTGCATGGGCAAGGAGGATCCTTCGCCAGAGTGAGGCTACTTCCTTGTTGGGTGAGGAAAATCTCGTTTAAGAAAATAAAGAACCCTTAAGTTACTGCTCAAACTGTTTCTCTCTTTGAGGGTTTTAACATAGGATATCTACACCTTCTTACTAAGGCCCTGCCCAAATATAAAACTTGATTAACCCATCTAGTGTTCTTGTGGGTGGTTGTATTAGGCTCAGGAGGAGTATAGGGGCAATTCCTCCCACTTGACTCATGCCTCCTCTGTAAGAGGGAGTAGATCCACTAATTTTTAAATTTCAATTATTTTTAATTTCTAACATTACAAATATCATACCTAACATTTATTTAAATTAGATCATAATAGGTTACATATAATAATTTATATATATATATTTTAAAAAATTTATTGGGGAAGATAATATATTGTAATTTAGTTATCAATTTTCAATAAAAATCATTATTATTGATTTTATACATATATAATATTTTTGCAATTATTAATGCTTTAAAAACCCTTTATCATAATTATTTTCATAGTGTAGTTTGACTGTGATGTATATATATTTAATAAAAATAAATTATAAAAAAACTGTAATTTCATTGGTTTTATAGTTAATAAACATACTGTTTTTTTTTAAAAACCGTACATCAATCTCAAAGAAATTACAATATTTACACCTCCATATAAAATGTAATGTATATATAAGTATTTGAATTTTTATTTTATCATTACTTTTTATTGATAAAGTTTTTTATTTTTTGAGTTAATGTATGCCTTCTTTAAAACACTCCAATTTGAAATCTCAAGGAAATAAATCTTTACAACTCCATATAATATAGTTTTATATATAAAATATTGAATTTTTTTTTACGTATTTTATTTTGATAAAGTATTTTTTTTGAGTAAAATGTAGTGTTTTTTTTGGTATATATATCATTTTTTGTGTAGAAATGATTTATTTTTGTTAAATACATTATGAATCTTTTTATTTTTATAGAATTTTTTTTAATTATTTGTTTCAAAAACGATGTTTTTATTTGGGATGATATGAATTGGGATTAAGTATTTTATAAAAGGATAGGTGAAACATATAGAAGGATAAATTAAATTTTAGTGTTGTTTGTTTTTTTTTTTTTTTTTTTAAAGTTAAATTATGTTGTTTGTAAAAATCACATTATATAGCTAGTTCGACACCACATAGAAAACAGTTCAAGATTCTAATGAAGTCACTAGGTAGAGTCATTTGCCTTTGCACTAGGAGGCTCTTGAAGCTTGAACTCACACTGAATATGTTTTTCCATGTGAGCAAGACAAACATCCACTTTATCCAAGTAGTCTTGCATATTCCACTAATTCCTCTAGATTTCTTTCAAAAAGGAGATGGTATAATTTATGTCTTCATGTTTTTCTTTGAGGACACACCCAACAACATCTCAAGCTGCCAATGGAGAGTAACTGACTGTAGGTACTATTTACTTCTGCCCCTGGTGTGACCAGGTTTA